>SAYR01029382.1:199965-216792 GCA_004382745.1 Argopecten irradians irradians
GCAAGCAGCACCATTTATACAGACAATTTATTAATAACAAAGTAAGTACTGAAATACTATATCATGCTTCAGTGAAATAGCACTATAATGTTTGCTTGAGTTTCCACTATCGCATGGAGATACTACATACAAACGTACGTACATATACCGCAAGCAGCACCTTTTATACAGAATTTATTCAATAACTTAGTAACTACTGCAATACTACATTTATTATTTATCTTTTCCGTACCTGTCGGATGCACTTAGGAATACAATAGTCTCAATTCGAAACAAAAGACGAAACGACAGACCAAGTACCATATGAAACCTTGAACAAATACACGTATGTGTTATTTTCCAGCATATCGGATACAATGCATAAATTCGCGACCAAATACTCAAAATAACAACTGTGCATTCATATATTCACACCTGTATTACGTTTATTATTTTATTATGTTTATATTTTTAAACTGGTAAGCCAAATGGCTTAAAGTAATGATTAAATTGAACTTGTATTTACATGTATAACAGGTCATACAGTTAATCGCGAATTATGTGAATTCACGTTTGAGCTCTAACGAAATGAGACGAAAATTTGAAATCTCGTGAAAATTTAGTGTTTTACAGTATATACAGGGTGTCCAAAAAACACGTCCCTACTTTGACGGGTAATAAATTTTGGAATTCTAAACTTTTTTTGAAAATTCAAAATAATCTGGAAAGCAGGAGTATCCAAATTTTAACTTAATTGGGTAAAAATGTACCGATTACATTGTCATTATGTGTGATTACGACATATAGAAATGATGACATCATCGATGATGTCACATTTTGATGACTTTCCAGCACCATGAAAATTCAGGCTGAAGTTATTAAAATCTACAATGCGGTCGGAATCCTCTACTTACAAAATGCACGTGGTAACCGGAAATATATAGACTATTCTAATAATTTTCCAGAATGGCCAATCTTCAAGTCTGTCAAATGTGCACAAAGTTTTGTTAGGCATACAGTTGGACATATCATATGTATTTATACGTAATTTATATTCAGCAGCGTTACGTGCATTCAAATGTGTTTTTTCTGACTGTACAAAAATGTAAGTCAGATTATTTATTGCATGCTTGAGCATGCAAGCATGCGCGGGCGCTACGCCACTGATATTTCGTTAATTTGCGATTTGTTCAGAAAATCAATAACTATCAGTTAAAGAAAGGGCGCGAGGTGTCCGCCCTTCTTTTCGATGACATGAGGAATTCTGTCCCTGAAATTCCGCACCACCTCAAAATTCTGTAAATCTGCTTCCTGGAGATGAACAACATAGTTGGGTGACATTTTCATAACATTTCATTTACTAAAGTAGAGGATTTTCCGACCGCATTGTAGATTTTAATAACTTCAGCCTGAATTTTCATGGTGCTGGAAAGTCATCAAAATGTGACATCATCGATGATGTCATCATTTCTATATGTCGTAATCACACATAATGACAATGTAATCGGTACATTTTTACCCAATTAAGTTAAATTTGGATACTCCTGCTTTCCAGATTATTTTGAATTTTCAAAAAAAGTTTAGAATTCCAAAATTTATTACCCGTCAAAGTAGGGACGTGTTTTTTGGGACACCCTGTATATACTGTAAAACACTAAATTTTCACGAGATTCAAATTTTCGTCTCATTTCGTTAGAGCTCAAACGTGAATTCACATAATTCGCGATTAACTGTATGACCTGTATACATGTAAATACAAGTTCAATTTAATCATTACTTTAAGCCATTTGGCTTACCAGTTTAAAAATATAAACATAATAAAATAATAAACGTAATACAGGTGTGAATATATGAATGCACAGTTGTTATTTTGAGTATTTGGTCGCGAATTTATGCATTGTATCCGATATGCTGAAAATAACACATACGTGTATTTGTCAAGGTTTCATATGGTACTTGGTCTGTCGTTTCGTCTTTTGTTTCGAATTGAGACTATTGTATTCCTAAGTGCATCCGACAGGTACGGAAAAGATAAATAATAATGTAGTATTGCAGTAGTTACTAAGTTATGAATAAATTTGTATAAAATCTGTATAAAAGGTGCTGCTTGCGGTATATGTACGTACGTTTGTATGTAGTATCTCCATGCGATAGTGGAAACTCAAGCAAACATTATAGTGCTATTTCACTGAAGCATGATATAGTATTTCAGTACTTACTTTGTTATTAATAAATTGTCTGTATAAATGGTGCTGCTTGCGGTATATGTACGTGTGTATGTAGTGTCTCCATGCGATAGTTGAAACTCTAGCATACATTATAGTGCTATTACACTGAAGCATGATAGAGTATTTCAGTACTTACTTTGTTATTAATAAATTGTCTGTATAAATGGTGCTGCTTGCGGTATATGTACGTTTGTGTGTAGTGTCTCCATGCGATAGTTGAAACTCTAGCATACATTATAGTGCTATTACACTGAAGCATGATAGAGTATTTCAGTACTTACTTTGTTATTAATAAATTGTCTGTATAAATGGTGCTGCTTGCGGTATATTTACGTTTGTGTGTAGTGTCTCCATGCGATAGCGGAAACTCAAGCATACTTGATTCATGCTGCCATAGTTACCGGATAGCAAACCCTACCAGTCATATTATATATACTTTTATAACGTGCATACCAGTCATCCTGTCTTTCAGTTTGAAAACGATTAATAAACTGTCAAATAATCTTTATATTATTGTCAATAAACGACCACACAGTAATATAATGAAATAATAACGTACACATACCTGTGAATATCTTCTTGAAATTGAAATCATCCCAGAACAAGTTGGTAATATTAAGGTGTAAAATTCATAATATATCACAAAAGTATTAAATGTAGCACTCGTTGGAGAGAAAACTAGCTTCGATCTACAAACATGATATACGTTGTCCGGGCGATCCGCTGTGATAACCCACAATCCTAATACAATGGCGACCGAAGTCAAAGTCCTGGCACGATAACCACAGTAGTAGATAATAAACTCACATCCACCTCTCAGTATAAATACAGATGACAAGGCAGTGGCGACATTATGCTACCTGCTGAAGGATTTGATAATTAACTAACGATGTGCAATATATTCTCTCTGTCTGCCTTAGACAGCACTCGTGCACGCGCAATGCACGTGTACAAAGCGCGTGAATTAATCTCGTAAACAATAAATCTATTTTTATCGACGAGCAATGTTTATATCCTATCTAAACGATTGCCTGCAGATAATCTATACGCTGTTATTTTTATGTTTCTCAACCTAAACACATCATAAACTCGCTGTAGCTTTGAGGTTGCATATCAAATTCCCTTCGTTGTTGCTGTAAAATCTTCACTGGCCAATATTTGAGTTTGTTTGTAACAACCACAGGGATTAGCACCAATCAACGGTCGATTTATATATATATATATATATATTACTGTACTACATATATAGTTGACCACTGGTTGGAAAATCGTGCCACGTCCCTGTGGTAACAAGCTGAGGACTGACCTTGACCGACATCATACTGAAATTTTGCATTATAACCTTACGAGCTGACGACCTTGAACTTCGTACAAGGTCACTTGTTGTACTATGACGTTACGAGTTAGTGACCTTTAAATTCGAACAAGGTCACTTGCTGTACTATGACTTTACCACTTAGTGGCCTTCAGTTTCTTACTATGTCACTCGCTATACCACATCCTCGATACTCCAGGGGTTACTAATACTATCGTAATATTCACCCATGAGTTATCTCATAGTAAAAATGAAGGCAGTTCAGAAGAAAAAATCTGACCAATTACAGGATAGCAAAAATTCCACATGAAGACTGTAGAGAGCGATGCCTAACTTTAAGGCCACACCACCAGCCACTGTTTACCGTTATACGGTTCATTGATGTACATCAAAGGACTAAATTGCGGGTTCTACTGCCTACAGGTTTGATACGAGAAAGTCCAAGGGCATCCTCGATACTTCAGGGGTTCCGATCACTTACGATCTCTACACCCCTGAACCATCTCATAGTGAAATCGAAGGCAGCTCAGCGGAAAACATTTGGCCAATCACAGGCTAACGAAGATTTACTTTGAAGGCTACAGGGAGAGCGACGCCTAACATCAAAGCCACACAGTCAACCACAGTGTACCGTTATACGGCTCTTTTGATGAACATCACTAAATTACCTGTTCTATTCTGTTGCCTCCAGTTTTACTATGAGATAGTCCAGGGGTGAAGAGATCGTAAGCGATCGGAACCCCTGGAATATCGAGGATGGTCCAAGGATGGATATAATGTCAGTAGTAGTAACCACTTGAGTAATGGGGATGGCTGTACTATGGTTTAACGAGTTGATGACCTTGAACTTTGTACAAGGTCACTTGCTGTAAAATAACGTTATTAGGTGATGACCTTGAACTTCGTACAATGTCACTTGTTGTACTATGACGTAACGAGTTGATGACCTTAAACTTCGTACAAGGCCAGTTGCGTCATATTTTTATTAGTATTTGTGATTATATGTGACTTTGAAGTTGAGCGTCGCTCTCTCTGTACTCTTCAAAGGAAATCTTTGCATGCCTGTGATTCGTTCAATTTTTTTTCTTCAGAGATGCTTCCATTTTTACTATGAGATAGTCCAGGGGTTTAGTGATCGTAATTTATCGGAATGACTACGTAGACTTCAGAATGACCTTGACCTACATTAGAGATCATCATAATAAAAACAAGTCCCAAAAGGCAAAACTAAAATAATTAAAGTTGGTTAAAGTGAATGACCTTGACATTTATTCAATGTCACGGAGTGGATGGTTATAATTATTTAAACAGAAGTTTTGAAAACGACAAGGAAGACACATTTTGAGGACAAATCTATATTCATAGTCAAAATGTTCCCGTGTATTGTTCATAAAGTTTAATGTCTGATTATAATATCATATATGATAATAAACGTGGACATCATTATTTTCTTTATAACTGAATAATTAGTCACAAATTGAAAGCAATTCAAAGTACATAGCTTACGTTTCGCATTCATACAATTAAGAAATATCATTTACCATATATATTTTTTTCTTTATTTTTTTTCTTTCACCATTTTATTTCACTAGAACTTTAAATAGTCATTTGCCCGAACGGTAGCCCACTACAGAGTGTAAAGTACTCATATATAATGACGTTGTGAAGTAATTCCTACAAAATCACGTTCCTGTGTTTTACAAAAAGAACATGATTATGACTAAACATAATTTAAGTCACCATATGTGATTATAATGCCATACATGTGATTCAAATTAAGGTCGCACGTGAAAAAACCAGTGTCTTAATAATTTAATATGTTTAATTACATGTAGAGGTTTCTTAGACGTCGTGCGTCTGAGAACGGAATGATAGAATCTTTAAACTCAGTCTTGGCGATGAACCAAATTGATTTGAAGGGTTAAACTACTTAAATATTGAACTCGGTCTTTTGATTTTATAAACTTTTTATAGTATTTTAAACTTGAAAAAAAGTGCGGTGGATGTGGACCTAATGCATTATTTATGTACTGTACTTTATAATCATATCCAAACACCCACGTGTTAAAAGAATGCAACAACAAATGTCCTGTCGATATTTGCATTCCAACATGAGCACGGTGTACTGGTATGCAAAATAGTTTCATGTCCGATAATGCAGGGGTTGCTTTCACTGTCGTTATATAAAGCCGAATATGACGATACTGGTATATAACGACAATAAAAGTAACCCCTATCGATGACCAAGCGGAACCTAGAAATACAATTAAGAAAGATTCAGTAAATACTCAAGATGTCCGTCTGTCGATCATGCATCGAAAGTTTCCGTAAAGGGATCGTATCGGTATTGTCCGCTGATTGGTGGTTTTTCTCAAGGTAATCCGACTTTCCTCCATCAATAAACCTGGAATGTCCTTACATGACACTGGCTGTTAATAGGATGTTAAACTAACGAAACCAAAACCCTCCGAGAAAATAATCTGTATCATTATATCTCATCCTATCAATCCACGGAATTGGGATCGGGTGGTGTAGTGGCTAAGCCACTCGCCTTTCACCTAGCCGGCCGGGGTTCGATCCCGAGCACGGACGTGAAAAGGTAAGGGGTCACCTGCTCGATCACGTTGGTTTTCTCCGGGCACTCCGGTTTCCTCCCAAACTAAGATCCCTCGAGCGCTTACATCCGGGCCATCGAGAGTGATTTTCATAAGCTGTATAACTTGTTTCGTAATCGATGTAAAAAAGATAAAGTTTATATTTTAAGATTTTTTTGTCCGCGAAATAGCTGGAATTACTAACCTGCGGTCTGTACCTGGCATTTGCCTCTCGCAGATGTCGAGCACGCAACCCAGAGGTAGGGACTACCGGTATAAGCCACGTGGGTCTATATTTGACACTGTCTGAACGATGTATTCATTAGAGCAAGGACGTAGTATGAATGGAAACTTCAACAAAAGTTTAGGGTTTTCGATGATAAAAATAGACTTGGTCAAAATGTTCTTGGCAGAAATTTTAGATTTTTGTGTCAATATTCTGTGACGAAGAAAATAACAATTATGCTTTTACAGAAATCGATGAAATTGATTATCACAGAAGTGACGTAACGGCCAATTTACCTGTAAATATAACAGTTGAAAAAGCAAAGACACAATTTATCGATAAACAGTAACCGTTAGTGCTGCCATCGATCCACAGGCGCACGCGTTTTGTTTTATGTGCATTCAGCAAACCTCGGTCAATTCCGTACCCTGGTGTAGAGTACCGGAAATGGCCGAAGTTTGTCGAATGCCAGAGCAGATTAGAGATCGTAAGGCTACGTTCACTGACCTCGCGTTGCTTCACCTAAGGTTACTGCTCGGTACCATCGCGAGGTCACAGAGGTCACATGAAGCTTTGAAGGTGTATACACACGAACAGAAGCTGTGGTAAATTCAATACAAAAAAACATTGCATACAAAAATATGACCAATGCATTATTTGCAAAAGGATCGTGAATTGGAGTATCTCATTTGGACCCCTCGGTGCTTACTCGAGATATCGAGTAAATTATTGCGATTCGCTGCATCTATAGGTAACCCTCCCCCCCCCCCCCCCCCCCCCACCAAATTCTATAAGTGGTCAAACCAATGCCCAAAACCAAGTATCATGTAAGTATCAAATTTTGAACATAATACAATTTAATATTAATAATTTTCTTTAAATTTCCATTTTCCATTAATTTCTTTATTTCCCGATTTTGACACTAAGTTACACCATAAGCTGATGCAACGCGCAATTTGAAATAACATTCGTGGACGTTATATATTCACAGGGGTATGGGAATTAATTACAGTTTGTGTAAATGTTGATCCACCAGAGTGTCCAAGGGGATCTAGACAAAAAATCAGCAAAAATTGTACTCTACATGGTAAATAATAGTTTAACCGATTTTCTTCTGTTGGGTCCAAATCTATGTACACTGTAACTAATTCTCAGACCCCTGTGAATAACATAAACCGAAACTAATTCGCAGACCCTGTGGATTACATAAACTTCAACTAATTCTCAACCTCTATGGATTTATAAAGATAAACCTATTTCTCCGACCTCAGTGAATTTATATACGCTGTGCCTAGTTTACAGACCCCTGTGATATATATAAACTGTGGGCTGTGATGAGAACGATCTTCCTCGTTGTTATAATGTTCCAGCCTAGTTATTACATATCCATTATATAGTGATTTACTCTTCCCTAGATTACAATTTGGAGCGTAAAAGTATTCTTTGATTTAATTTTAAATCCAAATTAATTTTCTTATCTGGGCTGGTGTTTTAAAAGCGAATGTACCCATCAACAAATTGATCCATCGACATGTTAATACACGTGTATAGACTAAACAGGCTACCTGGCACCGTTCGTTAATCTTTTTAACCTTAACGGTATTTTCAGCTGATTGGTGGTTTTTCTCAAGGTACTCCGGCTTTCCTCCACTAATAAGCCTGGCATGTCCCTACATGACACTGGTTGTTAATAGATTGTTAAACTAACTAAACCAAAACCCTCCGAGAAAATAACCTGTATCATTATATCTCATCCTATCAATCCACGGAATTGGTATCGGGTGGTGTAGTGGCTAAGCCACTCGCCTTTCACCTAGCCGGCCGGGGTTCGATCCCGTGCACGGACGTGAAAAGGTAAGGGGTCACCTGCTCGATCATGTCCTCCCAAACTAAGATCCCTCGAGCGCTTACATCCGGGCCATCGAGAGTGATTTACATAAGTTGTATAACTTGTTTCGTAGTCGATGTAAAATAGTTAAAATTTATATTTTAAGATTTGTTTGTCAGCGAAATAGCTGAAATTACTAACCTCTCGCAGATGTCGAGCACGCAACCCAGAGGTAAGGACTACCGGTATAAGCCACGTGGGTCTATATTTGACACTGTCTGAACGATGTATTCATTAGAGCAAGGACGTAGTATGAATGGAAACTTCAACAAAAGTTTAGGGTTTTCGATGATAAAAATAGACTTGGTCAAAATGTTCTTGGCAGAAATTTTTTGATTTTTGTGTCAATATTCTGTGACGAAGAAAATAACAATTGTGCTTTCAAAGAAATCAATGAAATTGATTATCACAAAGAAATGACCTAACGGCCAATTTACCTGTAAATATAACAGTTGAGAAAGCAAAGACACAATTTATCGATAAACAGTAACCGTTAGTGCTGCCATCGATCCACAGGCGCACGCGTTTTGTTTTATGTGCATTCGGCAAACCTCGGTCAATTCCGTACCCTGGTGTAGAGTACCGGAAATGGCCGAGGTTTGTCGAATGCCAGAGCAGATTAGAGATCGTAAGGCTACGTTCACTGACCTCGCGTTGCTTCACCTAAGGTTACTGCTCGGTACCATCGCGAGGTCACAGAGGTCACATGAAGCTTTGAATTTGAAGGTGTATACACACGGACAGAAGCTGTGGTAAATTCAATACAAAAAAACATTGCATACAAAATATGACCAATACAGTTTTTGCAAAAGGATCATGAATTGGAGTATCTCATTTGAACCCCTACCCCCCAAACCCGCCCCCCCCCCCCAAATTCTATAAGGGGTCAGTCAAACCAATGCCCAAAACCAAGTATCATGTAAGTATCAAATTTAGAACAGAATACAATTTAATATTAATAATTTTCTTTAAATTTCCATTTTCTATTAATTTCTTTATTTCCCGATTTTGACACCAAGTTACACCATAAGCTGATGCAACACGCAATTTGAAATAACACTCGTGGACGTTATATATTCACAGGGGTATGAGAATTAATTACAGTTTGTGTAAATGTGGATCCACCAAGTGTCCAAGGGGATCTAGATAAAAAAAAAATCAGCAAAAATTGTACTCTACATGGTAAATAATAGTTTAACCGATTTTCTTCTGTTGGGTCCAAATCTATGTACACTGTAACTAATTCTCAGACCCCTGTGAATTACATAAAATGAAACTAATTCGCAGACCCTGTGGATTACATAAACTTCAACTAATTCTCAACCTCTATGGATTTATAAAGATAAACCTATTTCTCCGACCTCAGTGAATTTATATACGCTGTGCCTAGTTTACAGACCCCTGTGATATATATAAACTGTGGGCTGTGATGAGAACGATCTTCCTCGTTGTTATAATGTTCCAGCCTAGTTATTACATATCCATTATATAGTAATTTACTCTTCGCTAGATTACAATTTGGAGCGTAAAAGTATTCTTTGATTTAATTTTAAATCCAAATTAATTTTCTTATCTGGGCTGGTGTTTTAAAAGCGAATGTACACATCAACAAATTGATCCATCGACATGACTAAACAGGCTACCTGGCACCGCTCGTTAATCTTTTTTGACCTCAGGCTGCATTCCAACCGCCCCATCTCGGAAAAATTTCCGGCCATCTTCGGAAATACACATCACGTCGATAATTTCCGAAGTTTGACGAATAGTTGCGATTGCTCTGTAATCTTGACGGAGGGTAAAGGTCGTCCATTTGAACAAATTTTCATACTAAGTTTTTAGTTAAGATTTCTAGGCTTCCTTTGACCTTAAATGAAGGACAAGGTCGCCAAATATGTCGGCGGGTCTCTTGATCCTTCATGATATTTACGAGATAGAGAGAAAGGGGTTACACATTAATTGATATAAAAAAAAGATATCTATCCAAACTGTTAGCCTACGTGAATAAAACTTCCATCTATGTAACAGTAACAAATTGTTTTTTTTCTAGCTGCTGTTTTTTTAAAGATGCTCCACCGCTGACAAATGGTCATTTTTCACTATCAAAAACAGGAACAGGCTATTTAGTATTTTTCTACAGTTACAAAAGTTACTCACTTTACACCATTACCACCATTGAAAAGTTTGAGCTTCTAATTTTACTTCAAGTTTAAAATATAAAAAAAAAAACAATTACAGTGTAATTGCATCCCGAAAAAATTCCATGGCACTATATCCTATATGAATCGAAGTTCTGATTGCGCATGCACCAAAAGCAAAATAAATTATTTTACATCATTTTTGTGTTAATTAGACATATTTACACGATTAAACCCCAATTATTGTTCAACTGATGAATATCATTTATGCTCTGTCGGCGGTGGAGCATCTTTAATATTAGATTGCGACATTAAAACAATTAATTTTCTCCAAAAAAATTATCAAGAAAAAAAAAACCCAGGTGTGTAGGGTTGTGCCTTTTTTCTGATTCAGAAGGTTTTTAAAGTAATTAATTGTTTACCAAATAATGTCACGAAAAAAATAGCTGCCTGGCTGGGGCGGTGGTATTTCTAACTGACCCTTGACCTCGTTAGTAATTAAACTAATGGGGACACGTCGCTAGGGTGACGTAGATAAATGTCGGGGAGGACCCGAATGATGGGGATTCGCCTAGCTTGGTGTCGCAACATCTACTTATCAATGTCATATACAGGCTCGCCTTCTCTTTGGTGGCAGTACCGATTCAAATCAATATATTTTAATTTTTATCACGTGCATAGACTAGCTAAGTTTCGATCAGAAAAAAAATTGTCATTGTAATGAGTTACATGTACGTGGTTGCTTTCTCTATCATGGCAGTACCGATTTTACTAGAAAATTGTATTTGAGGTACATGCATGCTGACTCTCCCTATCAATGGCAGTGCCAATTTTACCACGAACCAGAAACATTTTTGTCAGTGTATTGAGATACATGTTTGCTCTCCCTATCTTGGCAGAACCGATTTTACCAGAAAGATGTAGGGTACATGGTTGCTGTCCCTATCAATGGCAGTACCAAATTTACCACAAAGATAATCAGACACATTACACTTTTGTCGGTGTAATGAGGTACATGATTACTCTCCCTATCTTGGCAGTACCGATTTTACCAGAACATGTTTTTGAGGTACCTGTTTGCTCTCCCTATCATGGCAATACCGATTTTACCAGAAAATGTATTTGAGGTACTTGTTTGCTCTCCCTATCATGGCAGTGCCATTTTTTACCAAAAAAGATGTTCATGTATTGGGGAACAGCTGTACATGCTTAAACTTGCTCTCCCTATCACGACAGAACCCTTTTTATGAGTCTTAGGTACAGACTTAGCCAATCATAAATGATGTTACAAAACCCATTTATATTGGCTAGGTAAAAACTTAAAGACTAAGACTTTTTATGATCCTTATATTGTGGCTTATACATGCTGGGGCGGGAGACCATGGTCATATCATGTATAAAACTAAGATAGCCAATTTAAAAGTATTTTCCAGTTTGATCAACGAAACCTAAAATAAAGGTCAAAGTCATTTAGTTAAACAAACCTAGCCAAGCATATTCAGTGTTCAAAACTATCCATGAAACAACTGTACAAGGCCTCTTAGTGATTGACAGGTATAGTTCAGATATTTATCCAGGCCATTAAAAGTGATTTACATAAGTTTCGCAATCTATATGAAAATAAATAAAGTTTAAAATAAAGTTCACATATTTGAGGCTATTTGACCCCTGTGACCTTCAGTAAAGGCAAGGTCAAGCTTGATGAACAGACTTGAAAACCCTTCATCCCAGCATGCTACATGCCCAATGTGAAGCCTGTAAAATAAATATAAACTTTATTTATTTTACATCTATTGAGAAATAAGTTCTACAACTTATATATACATCACTCTCGATGGCCCGGATATAAGCGCACGAGGGGTCTTATAGTGTGGGAGGAAACACAGCTCCATGGCATAATCTCACTTCAGGCAAGTGAGCTAATATTAATAATGTACATTCAAAGTAATTAAGTAAACTCCCATTTTAATTATAAAATAACTCATCAGATGCTGTCATTCCAAATTAAAAGCTTAAAAAAAGAAATATGAATTTAAAAAAAAGAAGCTTTTTATACTTAGCAATATAAACTTTTACATTCTTGATGTATCTTTTGCCGTTTTCCCAGGTAAGGTATCTGCTTTGCCTTTACAAATGAAATAACTGTCTTGTTTTAATTTACACTAAATATATGTAACAATGATTTAATTCCTGCTATATTACCATGTAGTCTGTCAATTTCATCGTAGGTCACAATTATAATATGAATATCGCATACTACATTGTGCTTTATATCTCTACAAGCATTACAATATTGATGTCCATGTTGCATTTTGATAGAAAATGTTTCCCTCTAAGCTTATTGCTATTTAACTTTATGTCTATGACGAAGTTATATATGTTAAATATTGTATACATGTATATTTTAAATTTTTTATCATTTACATTTTGTTGATTTTCATCAAAACATGACATTATAAACATAAAAGACAATACACAATTTATCATTTTATAGTTGCATGATTTAGTGTCACCACCTAAAGTGCATACTACCTCACTAAAGATATGATGTAGATGACAAGACAATCTTTACTATGGAAGCTTGAAACATCCGCGGTATTAAAAAGCAAGTAATTATAAAAGGTGTATTATTCTGAATTATGAATACATGATATATTGTCATTTATCACTATACCACCTTTTGATGAAGATACCACATTACAAGATTAAGCCAATCATAAAACTAGAAGCAAATAAGCAATTTTGACACCAAAAATGTACAGATAAATATTGTTTAATTTTGAAACCCGAACTCAAGGTGCATTTGGGTATGTATATATATGTTCATATATTTATATGGAGGCTTATATTTACAAACATTTGTGATGTCAAAAATGTGTAGATAATGAGATGTCATTTTAAAATTGAATACACATGGTGAGTAAGTTACCACTTCAACCAGCTACTGTTTCACTAAAGATACAAGAGATCCCAGAGGGATCTTGGCGCCCACCAAAGAATGATCTACGTCTGACAATAGAAAGAGGGATCTTTTCTCTGCTTTCAAACTTTTACTACATATGAAATTTGAGAAAGATCTTTTCAGTACTTTCTGAGATATATAGCACTAACAAACTTCAATTATCAAAATCCAAGATGGCTACCTGCATTTGGCCATCTTGTTGACCAATCGGTCCCAAAATGCAATATGCAGGTCCTAGGAGAACCTACATATAAAATTTGAGACCGATCACTTCAGTACTTTCTAAGCCATCTGTCGGCCATCTTGTTGACCGATTGGTCCCAAAATGTGACATGCATAACTAAGGACCTAAGGGAACCTGCACATGAAATTTGAAACATATCCCTTCAGTACTTTCTGAGAAATAGCGGTAACAAACTTTACCTATCAAAATCCAAGATGGCGGCCTTGCGGCCATCTTGTTGACCGATCCGTCCCAAAATGCAATATGCACAACTAGGGCCCTAGGGAAACCTACATGTGAAATTTGAGAGAGATCCCTTCAGTACTTTCTGAGAAATAGCGGTAACAAACTTTACCTATCAAAATCCAAGATGGCGGCCTTGCGGCCATCTTGTTGACCGATCCGTCCCAAAATGCAATATGCACAACTAGGGCCCTAGGGAAACCTACATGTGAAATTTGAGAGAGATCCCTTCAGTACTTTCTGAGAAATAGAGGTAACAAACTTTAAATATCAAAATCCAAGATGGCGGCCATCTTGTTGACCGTTCGGTCCTAAAATGCAATATGCACAACTAGGGCCCTAGGGGAACCTACATGTGAAATTTGAGAGAGATCCCTTCAGTACTTTCTGATAAATAGCGGTAACAAACTTTACCTACCAAAATCCAAGATGGCGGCCTGGCGGCCATCTTGTTATCTGATCGGTCCTAAAATGCAATATGCACAACTAGGGCCCTAGGGGAACCTACATATGAAATTTGAGAAAGATCCCTTCAGCCCTTTCTGAGCAATAGCGGTAACAAGAAATGTTAACGGACGGAAGGACGGACGGACGGACGGACGGACGGACGGACGGACGGACGGACGGACGGAAGGACGGAAGGACGGACGACGGACCACGGACAAAAAGCGATTTGAATAGCCCACCATCTGATGATGGTGGGCTAAAAATATGACAAGACGAACATGACAATACAAACTTTCATATTTGCGGGGTCAGAAATGAATATATACATATGTTGCGGAATAAACATTAGTACCAAGATGATGCCTTAGTTTTCTTTTTAGATATTCATATACATACCTGTATATATATATATTTAGAATATGTATATTTTAATTGACCTATATGTTCATAGGATGTGAATATAATATTCCAAAACCAAATTAATTGATTACTTGTGTGAAGAGTCTTTGGAAATATCGGCTTGAGATTTCAAGTGAATTACTTTTAAGTTGTATTACCATATTTGCCATAGTAACCGTCCAGGGCGCTTAAAAAATTGTAGATAAGGGGGAGGGCATTTATTAAAAATGCTCCACCGCTGACAAATGATATTTTTTCACTATCAAAAACACGAGCAGACGATTTAGTATTTTTCTTCAGTTACAAAAGTTATTTAGTTTACACCATTACCACCATTGAAAAGTTTGAGCTTCTAATTTTACTTCAAGTTAAAGTTACAAAAAAAAATTAATTGCATCCCAAAAAAAAATCTGTGGCACTATATCCTATATGGAATTAAGTACTGATTACGCATGCACCAAAGGCAAAATAAATTATTTTATATCATTTTTTTGTGTTATTAGACATATATATATATACGATTTAACACCAATTGTTGTTCAAGTGATTAATATCATTTATGCTCTGTCGGCGGTGGAGCATCTTTAATGTACCAAAATGTAAGTTGTGGATCAAAAACATCAGTCATAGGCTGAGATGGAGTGGGAGATTCAATCAAATCCAAACAACTTCATAAATGTACATGTTTAAACTTACAGGCCAAGTTATATCGCTCTACACCAATTAGGAATGAAATGCTTAGTTTGTTGTTCAAATAAATTTTAGCCTTTATTCAAGATTGCAGGTGTAAAATGTGCTTGATGATAAAATCTCTATTGCAATTTTTATTCTCGAGACCTGGCTTCAGGATCATGAAACAATAATCTTAGACGAAAGTTTTTTCTAAGGCAATCAACAACGCAATCAAAGATGTTTTATTAAAATGTACCCTTGGTCCAGGTGGTAGGCCTGTGACTATGTCACTATGTGGAGTTGAAGAGCTAATAAAATTGTCCAATAAATAATTTTGTCTGTGACCCTCTTGAAGAATAAAAGGTGCAACTATGCAATAATCTTTAATACTCTACTTGACTTCAATACAATATCATCCACTTTTTTGCATGTAAAATACCCAAATGCAATTCACAAATCACTCAAATATGATATAAAACAATTTTATTTGAGATAAGATTACGGTAACAATTGGATAAAGCTAAAAGACATTTTCTTAAGTTAAATAGCTTAGTGAAAATTTTATCCAAAATAAGAATAAAAACTTTCAAGGATGCTAAATAAATTGTTGACATTCTTGTTGCTGACAAGTTGTGACTTATAACAGATCCGTGCCTTGGTATTCCATCTTTGCATATTACAGAGTTAGCTCCCTTGCCGGTAGGTATCAATTGTTATGTCATTATTTTGTGAGCACAACTCACATCGTTTTTCTCTAAAAAGTATGACGTTACACTCGCAAATACAATATATCAATCAATACCTACCCGCAAGGGCAGATAACTCTGTAATATGCCAATGCAAAATTCAAGTAATTATATAAATAGTTTCTTATCAACATCGTAATTTGTCTTCCATCATGACTTCCGTGTCACGAGGACAATGTTGTTAAGTTGTGTAGATGATTTAGATGAAGTTAGCGTCATAATTTGTCTTCCATCATGACTTTTGTGTCAGGAGGACAATATTGTATATGTTGTGAAGGCTATTTAGACAAAGTCAGTGACATAATTTGTCTTACATCACAATTTCTAGGACCATACTGCAATGTTGTGAAGGCAATTTAGACAAAGTTAGTGTCATAACTTGATAATTAAGATGAAGTTAGCGTCATAATTTGTCCTCCATCACGACCTTTGTGTCCGGTAGGACCATGCTTTGTAGGTTATGAAGGCGAACCAGCCCCGCAGAGCCACCAGTAGCTACCCAGGAACATGCTGCCAGGTTAGGGTTAAATTCAGCCTGAGAATAAAAATATCAATATCAAAGGCTCAAAATAATATTTCTGATCCTGTTGCAATCATTTCACATATAATGCAAAACCAATACAAAATATTTGGTGTGTATTTGACCATTTCTACAATTTTCCCCTAAAAACATTTTTTCTTGAAAGTGTCTGAACATTTGTCTAAAAAATTTGGTCATTGAAGGAGATGCCTGGTTTTGGAAATGGATGAAAACTGGAGTCTTTGGAGAA
>SAYR01029382.1:216817-267918 GCA_004382745.1 Argopecten irradians irradians
TTGTGCGCACGAGAAAACATACCAATCTACCATCAGTTTGAAAAAAAAAAAAAAAAAAAAAAAACGAAATACGCACAATTAATCTATGCACAGAATGAAACTCTTTCCGAAATTACAATGATCAATGGAGGCTTGAAGTACCCAGAGAAAAACTACCGACCTACAGACAGTTACACTTACCCTGTGGACAGCAACCAGAGGAAAGGTGAGTAGGTTCTGATCTTGGTACTTTGTTTCTTTGTAAGTGGCTTCCTGAAACATCAAAATCAGAGAGGATCATACCAGTATCTTATGACATCATTTTAGGATTTTGTGGAGAATCTTCCTTATTTCACTTATAACACATTTTATTGCAATAAGCAAAACAACTTGGTATCAGGCATACAATAATCACGACTTAAGGTAGTGTACATATGTGGGTTTTATTAGTTTAACATCCTATTAACAGCCAGGGTAATGTAAGGACGTGCCAGGTTTATTGGTGGAGGAAAGCCGGAGTTACCGGAGAAAAACCACGAACCAGCAGTCAGCACCTGGCAAATGCCCCACATGGGATTCGAACTCCCGATCCAGAGGTGAAGGGCTTGTGGTAATATGTCGAGACATCTTAACCACTCGGCCACTGCGGCCTCTGTACATATGAGCACATGTGTGTACATATGAGAAAATTACCTTATGATCTGTATACTCCAACACAGCATCCTCCACAGCTTCCTGATACGATTTGTACTCATTGTCACTTTTTATATCTTTTTCTGGACCTTTTTCTTGGCTTCATTTTAGACAAAGTCAGTGACATAATTTGTCTTACATCACAAATTCTAGTAGGACAATACTGCAATGTTGTGAAGGCAATTTAGACAAAGTTAGTGTCATAACTTGATGATTAAGATGAAGTTAGCGTCATAATTTGTCCTCCATCACGACTTTTGTGTCGGGTAGGACCATGCTTTGTAGGTTATGAAGGCGAACCAGACCAGCAGAGCCACCAGTAGCTACCCAGGAACATGCTGCCAGGTTAGGGTTAAATTCAGCCTGAAAATAAAAATATCAATATCAAAGGCTCAAAACAATATTTCTGATCCTGTTGCAATCATTTCACATAATGTCATGCAAAACTAATACAAACTATATGGTGTGTATTTGACCATTTCTACAATTTTCCCCTAAAAACATTTTTTCTTGAATCATAGTTGAGTGATAAATGTTCAGACACTTATCTGAACATTTGTCTAAAATATTTGGTCATTGAAGGAGATGCCTGGTTTTGGAAATGGATGAAAACTGGAGTTTTTGGAGAAAAACAACCAATCTACCATCAGTTGAAAAAAAAAAAAAAAAGAAAAGAAAACGAAATACGCACATTAATCTATGCACAGAATGAAACTCTTTCCGTAATTACAATGATCAATGGAGGCTTGAAGTACCCAGAGAAAAACTACCCACCTACAGACAGTTACACTTACCCTGTGGACAGCGACTAGAGGAAAGGTGAGTAGGTTCTGATCTTGGTACTTCGTTTCTTTGTAAGTGGCTTCCTGAAACATCAAAATCAGAGAGGATCATACCAGAATCTTATGACATCATTTTAGGATTTGGAGGAGAATCTTCCTTATTTCAATTTCAATACATTTTATTGCAATAAGCAAAACAATTTGGTATCAGGCATACAATAATCACGACTTTAAAAGGTAGTGTACATATGTGGGTTTCATTAGTTTAACATCCTATTTACAGCCAGGGTAATGTAAGGACGTGCCAGGTTTATTGGTGGAGTTAAGCCGGAGTTACTGGAGAAAAACCACCAACCAGCAGTCAGCACCTGGCAAATGCCCCACATGGGATTCAAACTCCCGATCCAGAGATGGAGGGCTTGTGGTAACATGTCGAGACATCGTAACCACTCGGCCACTGCGGCCTCTGTACATATGAGCACATGTGTGTACATATGAGAAATTACCTTATGATCTGTATACTCCAACACAGCATCCTCCACAGCTTCCTGATACGATTTGTACTCGTGGTCACTTTTTATATCTTTTTCTGGACCTTTTTTCTTGGCTTCATTTGTCTCCGTATTCCCGGGTGATTTTTGTTTGCCTTTCTCTTTAGGTGTTTTTGATACTACAGAACTGGTGTATACCTCCTGTAAATGATGATATATTAGTTTTTTAACAGTTCTTCACATAATTATTGGGAGGACTGGGTAAATGTACTCACATTTTTGAAAAGAAAGGGTACAAATCTGACTTCTGTGAGAACCAAAAACTTAACAGAGATATGTCAGAAAAATACAAGTAGTTATACTATAAAGTAATCGATGATAAACTAGCAATTGTGCAAATATCTATATGAAACAAGAGCACATTTGATGCAGACTCTTGAGTATGGCTGCAATTCTTCTGATTTTACTAAATTTCTTATTTCTGGATGTAAGCGCTCATAACATTTGAGTTGCGTAATACAAACATTGTAGGGGTAATTAGTACACATTTATATCATTTTTAGGGGTAACAGACAGATTTTTTATATGTATTTTACCCCTGTACACATCTTAATGTTAAACCTCCCTCATTTAAAATCAAATGGATCATGTTAAAAGTTTGAATAACTACAACTGTAAACATGAAATAACAACTCTGTTTAAATGTAACAAGGCAAGAGTGGTATGAAACCAATCGTGCTCGAACCCGCGACCCCAGACTTACTGACCTGCCACTGTACCAACTGATATGAGCTACAGTAAAATTCCCACTAGCTTGAAGCTAGATGATGACTGTATCATTATGCACAATCAAAATCCATCCAAGGATGTTCTTAAAAAATTGAAAACATTTTTAAATTTCAATAAACACCGTCTTTTGAGTTGTACAAATTTGAGTTGAGAAAAATAAACACCGCCCTGAATTTTGTATTAAATAGGATGTAACATCCATTTATAAAAGGTAACATACCAACATAAATTTGCGTGAGACATGTCCGGTCTCCATGTTAAAGGTCGGAAACTGCAGACATACGACTGTTCCAAGGTCATCAACATTCAAAGCAAGGCTCAGCCAATCAGAATAGGTTACGGACTGGAATGACAATGAGCAGGATTTCAGTATACAGTACAGTCCAACCATCTGTACAATTTTAAATCCCCACTCCATAGGGATGCTACAAATGAAATCTGAGTCCTATCCAAAGCTTAGATTCAGAGAACAAAGTTGTTCAAATATATGAAAATAGCTCAATTAAGCCCTTCTGGCTCTTCCCCTCAGGTCCCTGTTGGGTCAGCCCCACCATTTGTTTAATTTTAAGTTTCTGCCCCATAACAAAGCTACTGGTCAAATATATGCCGATGTGTTCTTATGAAGCAGAAGTAAAATATTTATGAATGGATAAATACAACAATAAGGCATAAGTTCACCATGGTCCTTTGAAGCTAAAAAAGGCAATTAACCTATTAAAATGTAACAATGATTAAGGTTTATATATTTTAAAATGCTGACAGGACATTGCCTAGTCTTGCTTTCATGTCAAGTAAATTATTCATTCCAATAATATTGATTTATTTTTTTCTAAGCAGGTATCATCTTTTTGTGAACATGCAATGCTGATATACTTATTACCTTAAAACTCTTAAATTTTGCAGGTGTAAAATTTTGCAATTAACTGTTTTTCCAATATATTGACATGGATTATTCACCAGGGTTTATTTTTGCAAATTATCTTTATAGCTTTTAAAAGGGTCAAACAATAAGCTATAATATGTAAAACCATCATTTTGATAAATTTTGCAAGGTATTAAATTTTACAAATTTAGATGAATCTGCAAATTTAGAGAAAATTTAAATCCCCACAAATATTAGCAAGTTTACAGTAAAAAGAGTTGTCCAAACCTACCCACATGGTTGAATGCATGTGACACAGAGGAACTCCCTTGAATCGTGTGGAATCCAACGTAGATCCGTACGGTAACATCTTCATGTAGCAATGATTAAACCTGGGAAAAATTTTATAAGATGAAATGTAACATTTACAAATAGTGAGACTTAGAGAAAGATGAGAGAGGATTTTAGCAAGACTGGCCAAATAACTCAATAAAGTAGAGAATTTGGCTGGTGTTCAGTGGTCACAGGTTTAAATCCTGGTCTGGCCACTACATTTTCACCTTTTTTTTCACATAAAAATAATACAATTTCCTGCTTAAAATTGACAGACTCTTGCCTTGTGAGGAAAAATGAGGTTTTCATCTATTTACTATTTTAATATGTAAATTATTGCTTCACTAAATTTTCATGATTTTTGGCAATGAGTGTAAGGAAAGACAACTCTAGATAGAGATTGCCACAAGTTATACTAAGAAATCCTACCCTTATGCAACAAACTAAACCTATCTGGTACATTTATTCATTGTCTATGTATAAATGTATGTCTAATGTTGGTTGTTCATGCACATGATACATACACCTTTACAGTAATACCGATAAGAGTTATCTCCCCTCCCTGTGACTTGCATGCATACATCGTCTTTACTGTACAGTAAACCTTACAGGTTGGTCGGCCAGACACCAGAGTTATCTCCCCTTCCTATAACTAACATGTATCCATCATCTTTATTGTACAGTAGACCTAACAGGTATGTCCACCAGATACTAGAGTTATCTCCCCTTCCTATAACTAACATGTATTCATCGTCTATGCTGTACAGTCGACCTAACAGGTTGTTTGGCCAGACAATACAGTTATCTCCCATTCCTGTAACTTACATGTATCCATCGTCTATGCTGTACAGTAGACCTAACATGTTGGATGGCCAGACACTAGAGTTATCTCCTCTTCCTAAAACTTACATGTATCCATCATCTTTACTGTACAGTAGACCTAACAGGTTGGTCCAACAGACACTAGAGTTATCTCCCCTTCCTATAACTTACATGTATCCATCATCTTTACTGTACAGTAGACCTAACAGGTTGGTCCAACAAACACTAGAGTTATCTCCCCTTCCTATAACTTACATGTACCCATTGTCTATACTGTACAGTTGACCTAACAGGTTGGTCCACCAAACACTAGAGTTTTCTCCCCTTCCTATAACTTACATGTACCCATCGTCTATGCTGTACAGTCGACCTAACAGGTTGGTCCACCAGACACTAGAGTTATCTCCCCTTCCTATAACTTACATGTATCCATCGTCTATACTGTACAGTAGACCTAACAGGTTGGACGGCCAGGCAGTCGATACTCCCGTACTCGTACTGAACTGGTCATAGTGTACTAAACATGTAGTGTTCCTCAAGTCCCAGATGTTCACCTCTTTGTCAGCACCTGTAAAATAGTCATAGACATGGGTCACCTATTCAACCTTAACAAATAAAATAAACTTTTCCAATTCTTATGCTGGTTTAGTTCATTAAGATATTGAAGGGGTGAAAGAAATAATCTAAATGTTGAGAATGAAAATCACACTAAATAATTAAGTTGAAATGTACTAATAAATTATTTCATTCAATAATCTTCCAGTTACTACACAAATTTGACACAATGCAACTAAAACTAAAATCAATCCTTTAATGCAATTTTGTAGAACGTATCATAAAACTGAATTCAAATTAAATGGGATTGGAGCTTAATTAAAACGATCAGTTCGTTACCATACACCATTTTGACCAGGATAGGACATAGCTAGATTTGACCTTACCTGCCGTGACAAGACAGTGAGGTACATGTGGGGACCAGGAACACGTGAACGCCGCCCTTTTGTGTGCCTGGAAGGATTTAAATGGAAAGAGACGGGTGCTGCCCTCTTCTGTTGATTTCCGTAACAAAGGGGAGGTAGTTGTGAGATCCCATACACGCATAACACCTACAGGTCAAACAGAGGTAAAAATCAGTGTCACCTATAGTTATACAGATACAAAGGACATTCAGTGATAGCTACATCCAAATGTTGTTTATATCTGTATCCATGACAACACAATTCTTTATCGTTAGGCCTAAAAAATATATGTCTGTTTAGGGTTAAATTGGCAACTAAAGATCTTACATGAGTGGCTATATGATATGAAATTTATCAAACGAGTTCAATAAATTGATATGCCATTTAGCTTATAGGCGAGTGGCATGTCAAAAAGAGTGTAAGATTATATTTATTACATAACTTTTATCTATAGAAATATAAGTAAAATTTTGTCTTTGTATAAAACAGTATAGAAATCTGGCTCAGATGTGACTTTTCCTTCTAATGAGACAATCATGTGACATCATATATAGATTATGACGTCAAAAGTACATGTGATGTCATAATAGTCTTATTTATGACATGGCCGTATGACATGGCTGGACACACCAGTTATGTAGCACCTCTATTCAAAATATATGATTGGTTCAGTTTATAGTTTTATTAGTTTAAGCCGGAGTACATGGAGAAAAACCACCGACCATTGTTCAGTACTTCTATGCTATACATATGACCATACCATTAGCAAAGCCTGCCGTGATCCAGGGGTACTCTGGGTTTGGATGCCATGCAACACAAAGGCACGCTGAGGGTTCACCTAAAATCAGAAAACAATTCAATTTTAGTTATTCATTAAGCAGGATGTGTAGAAGAGCTTTTGTCTTAAATATAGGTCAAAGGTTAAAATTTGTCATCAAAATTACTATCCCTAACTCATTCACCCCTGAAATTTCATAATGGACTGTTCTAGTTTTTGATTTGGACAAGCCTAAATGCATCTACAGGCCTGGGTGAATAAGTTAAATGTAAAAAGAAAGCTAAACTTAAAGAGACAGCTATTTTTGTTGCACTTTAACTAGCCAATAGGAAATGTAAATTAAGACTGAAGCCTTACCTCTATGAAATGGAGACTGAAGAGTGAGTGCTGGTTTGACATGGAAATAAGCAGGTTCTCTTGACCTTTGACCTTCTGGAGTTGACCTTTCACTTGGTGAATCCTTAATTAATCCATTAGATTTATGACCATTCACACTGTCTAAATGTTCTGATTTTGAATCTGCATTTTCTGTGGTTTGATTCATCAATTCTTCTTCATTAACTTCATCAATTAAAGTATGTGGATGAGGAATACTGAAAATATAAAGAAAGAAAAATGACGATTCCGTCTTTGCTTATTACAGAGTTATCTGCTCTTACATGTAATTATCAGTGGTGACATCATTACTTTGTGTCAAAGCAAAAAATATGTAATTTTCCCTGAAAAATGTGACATTTCCCTTGTAAAAACATAACGTAAAAATCATTACCTACTGACAAGGGCAGATAACTTTGTAATATGTTAATTCATAATTATTATAACCAAATATAGATAGCCTTATTTGTGAAATAATTTTCCTGCTGTCTCTGGGATCAATCAAGGCTGAAATTCACAATTATTATGCAGGATCTATAGATTCTTTATTCCATTTTACCATATATATCTATAATATGTAACCACTAATGGCCATTTTTATTGTAAACTTTTAACACCCCCCCCCCCAATCACCAACAGTAAATACAATGGCTAAATTATTCAAGCTTTAGTATGAGGAGTACTGTAATTGAATTTCGTGTGCGACCTCTGGAAAGGAGGATTCCAGACAAATTCAATCAAATTTGGTTCAGTGGTTTTGGAAAAGATGTACATTTATATGGGGTTTTAAGATCCCGAAATGACGTGGGAAAAGAATTATTTACCATCATAGTCCCGCATTCTGGTGATTGTAGCAGCATATTTTGACTTGGATTTTTGGAAAGTGGGAATAAGCTACCATATACCGTATTTTACCTATGTCGTTTTGGGTTCTCAAAAGCCCCTGTATTAATGCACATCAATTGGAATCTCGAAACCCGACATATTGAATGATATTATGGACATGATATACCATCAGTACCTGTATATAAGGAGGTTGCCATCTGAACTGGTAGCTGCCAATAATCCCAGGCGAGGAGTTGTCCCTGAGTCCTGTCGTATTAAACGAGATTTAACCATGTTGCAGCTGATGGTTATCCCCTTAATTACAAACCTTGGCACAGTTTCATGAACATTCCTTAAATTTAAGGAATCCCTCAACTTGAGATTTTCCTTAAGAAAGCATTACGGATTTTAAGGAAGGCTCCTTAACTTAAGATTTTTTCCTCAACTTCTCTAATGCTTTTCTATGGAGACTTTTAAATGAAGGAATTCCTTCAAGTTAAGGAATGTTCATGAAACTGGGCACTAATGTAATGCATTCTAAAGCATAATTAGTCAAAGGAAAAGAAAGGTACAATGACTGATCTCAAGTGTACAGTACAGCATTAATTACTGTAATAGACTGTGCTAATTAGCTGTAAAACTGAATAAATACTGTAAACTAACTTCCTTTCATGTATGATTTACTTTCGTAAATTTTGCGATGCAATTCAATTCGCTAAAGTTTATCTTCACAAATTAATATCTACCTCAAAAGGTTGTAAGGTATTTTCATTTTTAAATTCATTTTTAAACAATAGAATGGGTACTGTAAACCAACTTCTTTTCGCGTACTATCTACTGTCTTGATTTTTTTTTATCCAAGTTTATCTAACTGATTTAATATCTACCTCAATATATTGAATTTAAAGGTATTTTCAGTTTTTTTTAATCCGAGAAAGTAAATCTTCCAGAATTTGTTTTGAAATGGAAATCACAAAATTTTATAGCTGCGAAAGTTGGTTTACATTACCGATTCTGTTGCAAAAAATTTTAAAGTTACTGTACCATCAACACAGCTAAGCACTAATTGGGCAGGAATATTTTACTCATTTCTTTTTTCTTCCTCGAAAACTCCTGTTTAAGTCCTAAGAATGGGGAGAATATCCTGCAATTTCCTTATCAAAAGTTTAAATTAAAGAGTCCTGTTTTTCCTACCACAAAAATTTCAGCAAATAATTTTCCAATTCATTCATTCACCCCTGAAGACACATTTAGACTCTTCTATATCAAAGAGTAGGTCAGTCCATTGTGAAATTTCAGGGGTGAATAGGAACACAAACAGTACAAAAACAAATAAAATGACAGAGCTACATGTACCTTGTCTGGTAGGTCACAGCTGGAGTTAGGACACCACTGCAGTTGTCGGATTGGTCCATTCTCGTGACATATACAGAGTACAAGCTCCGCTGACTGACACGTGGATCTAAAACATAAGGATTACATTAACGAAGGTTTTCAAATCAAGATGAAATAATTTCTTGTCAAATAAACTTTTATAAAATTTTACATAATTCTTATAAGTACTCTTTTCTTTACCTGCTGGTGTATTTTAAAGAATAAGGTTTACTCCTAGGTTTTGCAGCAAATTAGAAATGAAAATTTCACAAATCAACCAATAATTAAGCTAATTAGTGTTTGAACAACCAGGCCATTAATTCTTATTTACATATAAAGTCCACCAAAAAAAAAAAAAAAAAAAAAAAATTCCAAACGACTTGATGAACAAAGCTTTAGTAAGCCAGAATTGTCTGTAAGACATAAATGCACCACTATACAATGTATGAAAACAGAAAAGACATTGCTTTTAATACCTATTTCCTGACATAAGAAAATAAAAACAACATGCGGCAAAAATTAAACAAATGACATATTTCTATATGTTCAGGAGTTAAGGATGAATAGCATTTTAAAGCTAAAACTTAAAATTTCCTTTTATGGATCCTGCCCCTCTTTCGATGGAAAATATTACCAGTCCAATTCATATATCAACTACTATTGACACATATTGATATTAAATCATGAGCTTTAGTACTTAATTTCATAGATATACACCTTGCCATGAAGCAGTATTTTGAAAGTTACTGCTACATGTTCAGTCTTTGCATATTACAGAGTTAGCTCCCTTGCTGGTAGGAATCGATTGTTATGTCATTATTTTGTGAGCGCAATCCACATCGTTTTCTCCGAAACGTATGACGTTACGCTTGCAAACACATGACCTCACAATCAATACCTACCCACAAGTGCAGATAACTCTGTAATATGCAAATTTGGAATAATAGCAGATGGAAATACAAACATTTATGTTTTATCCCTTTATAGACAAAATAATTTAACCAATGAAATGATATGTTGTAACGAAATTGATTTGCACTCAACACTACACCTTACTTTTTGAAGCGAACTTTGACCTCCCAGAGCTGGATGATGCCTGGCTTGTTAGAAGGTTTGTACAATGGATTTGTCTGGTCCATATCCGTATTACAGGAGACGGCGAGGTACTGGGGCGACTTCATCTTCAGTGGCATGGGGCACCAAGCTAGTCCCCATACAGGGCCTCCGACAAACAGAGTAGTCTGTACTGTGTAACATAAAACAATGGGTTTAATCTCTCACATACGTAAAAGCTTAAATGGAGCCAAAAGGTCAACTTTTATCAGTATAGACAGTTAAAGTGCCTTCAGTTTTACTATGAATTAGTCGAGGGGTGAATATTACGTCAGTGATAGTAACCCCTTGTGTATCGAGGATGACAG
The DNA here is from genome assembly GCA_004382745.1 of Argopecten irradians irradians. Classification (NCBI taxonomy): domain Eukaryota; kingdom Metazoa; phylum Mollusca; class Bivalvia; order Pectinida; family Pectinidae; genus Argopecten; species Argopecten irradians. Next base: position 227,301 of record SAYR01029382.1, read on the forward strand.
AGAGTGACAGCCAAATATGTGTTATTCTTTTTGGTACTGATTGTTTTTGTGAGTGTATCACCAAATTTTTCCATATTAATAAAAGAATGTCAAGGGAGATAATTCTCTGATAAGCAGAGACAAAATAAAGGTGTTGAGCATACATTAAACAGAAATTAACTAATTCACCCCTACAATTTCAAAATAGACTTGTCTAGTCTTTGATTTAGAAGAGTCTAAATGTGTTATCAGGGGTGAATGAGTTAATGTGATTTCCCTGACAGTACTTACCAGAGTCTGTGACAGAACCAAATCTTGGAAGGGTTCGTGGCTTGCCTTGTTTTACGGTTTTAGCTGCTTTCTGTTTAACTACAAACTCCACACTCTCCTTGCTGTTAGGGACGTACTCTTCAATAGCACTGTAAAGTCAGACACAAACTGTCAGACTCATTTAAACATTTATAGAGAAATCATCAAGATCAAGCGACCTAACAGGAATGTAAAACAATTATAATAACCTCTGTAATGTCAGAGACAAACTACCAGACTCATTTATACATTTATAGAGAATTCTTAAAGATGCTCCACCGCTGACAAATGGTATTTTTTCACTATGAAAACAGGAGCAGATGATTTAGTATTTTTCTTCAGTTACAAAAGTTACTTACTTTACACCATTACCACCATTGAAAAGTTTGAGCTTCTGATTTTACTTCAAGTTAAAAAATCAAAAATGATTTATTGCATCCCGAAAAAATTCCATGACACTATATCCTATATGGAATTAAGTACTGATTGCGCATGCACAAAATGCAAAATAAATTCTTTTATATTATTTTTTGTATTAATTGGCATATATATACACGATTAAACACCAATTATTGTTAAAATGATTAATATCATTTATGCTTTGTCGGCGGTGGAGCATCATTAAAAATAGAGTGTCTAAAAGGGAATTTAACCCAATTATAACTAACAGAATAAAAACTAAATTTATGCTATAATGAATGTTTTTTTAATGATTTTATATGCTTCTTCTCTGTAACAAAATAATTATCATTATAAATAAAAACTGAATTTATGCTATGACCATATTTTCTTATGATTTTATATGCTCAATAAACATAACAAAGCTATTATCATTGTATATCATATAATTAATTTTTCTTTGTTTTCATACCAAATCTGGCTTTCTGATTGCAGTAATTGGTCAATATTTTTTTTGCATACCACTATGAAAAAAAAATCCGAGAATGCCGCGAAACCCCAACGTTATCGTGACATCACAATAGAGACATTCACGTTGCATATTGATTCGGAAAAAAGAATCCCTTGAATAACAACTATGATGCTATATTTAAACATACTTCATTTTATCAAATAGAGTATAAAATTATTTATAAGTATTGATGTCACTTTTGTTTTAATTTTATCTGGTTATGAAAAAAAATTGTTTGCAGACTTTTGTGAGAATCTACTACGTGGATTCACACAGTTTGCAAACAAATTGTTTTTTCATACCCCAATAAAATTAAAAATAGGGACATAAATACTTAAATGAAAAAGAGCAAGAGTATTATGAGACTAACCTAATATCCACTTGTGTCCAGTCGTCAAGTTGTGGTGAAATGTCAGGGAATTTTCTATTGTTAGATTCCTCTATATCCATCTGTTTCTTATATGTGTAGCAAAACTGTTGCTTTCCCATTTTCTCTCGTGAAATGGAAAATTTCTGTCCTTTAATTGAAATTTCAACAAATTACATAAAGATTGCAATCATTAGCAAGCTAAAGCTACATATTTAAAAATTCTAACTTTCATGTTGCATATACAGATATATTATAGATGAGACTTCAAAATTTAAATTTACTCAAAAATAATGTATTCACCCCTGAAAGATCATTTGGACTCTTCTTAATCTGAGTCTGGAACAATCCATCTTTAATTTTAAGGGTGAATGAGTTCAATTGTATTAACAGTCACCGTCAGTTTCATAAAGTTTGATAAACAAAATAGACAAAAAATAAATTCAAAACGGAAAACCTTCAATACATATGTATATAATTAAAATCGTTTGTGTGTATAATTGCACCTCATTAACTAATTGCAATTAACAAAATGAGGATTTTCTGTTTTCAGTAAAAACTGCTTACTACTTTCACTTGGCCTTGATCGGTTCATTTTCAAATCCTTCACTTCGTCTTCATCAACTTCTGACTCAAAATTTTCGTCCGATGAGGATTCATCATCAACTTTTGCATCTGAAGAGTCGTCGCCATGTTCATCATTCAAACCTCCATGAGATGACAAATCGGACAGCAGATTTCTCGCTCTGAAATAACAACAGACATTAAAATAATATTATATATCGTATTCGACCCAATAAGCGCATAGGGTGCTTAAAAAATAGAAGCAACTTAAAGGTTGCTTCATGGAAATAAATTTCAACTAGCCTTTCATAATTTTTTTTCTAAAAAGTAAGCTATAAATCAATTTGCAAAAGAAATCAGTAAGGAAACCAGCAAAGTTTTTATATTTTGAGTTTGCATTAAATTTGAAGCAAGTGAAATTGAAGCCTAAAAAAGGACAGGGGCGCTTATAAGGAATGTGGGCATTTATTGGATTGAATACTGTACATGTATACAAAAACCTCTTATTCAGTAAATGTGTCCAATAACTTTGCTGCAGCTACCTACTTTTGAGAGGCTTTTCGCTTTTTCCTTATGTTGTCATCTATAACTTCCTCAACATCTTCGTCAGCTTCAAGTCTTTTTTTCTCTTTATCTTCGGCGATCTCCTTCTTCCGCTGAGAAATGCCGTGGTAGTTGATATGCTGTTCTTTCCACTGTAATTTCATCTCCTTGCTACATATTTCACAAACATAGGTCTCATGCTGTAGGGGCAAGATTAGACAAATGTAATGAATCATTAGCTAATTACCATAAAATGTGCTACATATGGGTGATGTCTATGGGGAGGGGTGCTAATTAAGGCGGATAGGGTATTATCAGTCTAAAAATACCTATGACCTACCATTGATTACTAATTTACATGTCTCAATTTTCACAGCCACAACAGTGTTTTGTGAAATAGTAAAAATATAACCATCCATGATTGAGTTACCTCCCTTCCTCACCATAATCAATAGTAAATGACTGAGTTACCTCCCTTCCACACCATAATCAACGGTAAATGACTGAGTTACCTCCCTTCCTTACCATAATCAACAGTAAATGATTGAGTTACCTCCCTTCCACACCAAAATCAATAGTAAATGACTGAGTTACCTCCCTTCCACACCATATTCAATAATAAATGACTGAGTTACCTTCCTTCCACACCATAATCAACTGTAAATGACTGAGTTACCTCCCTTCCTTACCATAATCAACAGTAAATGACTGAGTTACCTCCCTTCCACACCATAATCAACAGTAAATGACTGAGTTACCTCCCTTCCTTACCATAATCAACAGTAAATGATTTAGTTACCTCCCTTCCACACCATAATCAATAGTAAATGACTGAGTTACCTCCCTTCCACACCATAATCAACAGTAAATGATTGAGTTACCTCCCTTCCACACCATAATCAACAGTAAATGATTGAGTTACCTCCCTTCCTCACCATAATCAACAGTAAATGACGGAGTTACCTCCCTTCCACACCATTCCAGGTGTTTATGGTAGTACTGTAGAAACCTCAGCTCCTTCCCACACTTAGGACACAGAAGGCGTTTTGTCCTCGCTAGGATCAGTCTTAAGGAGGCATTGTCTGTCATTCCCTCAGGACATTCCTTAGACCACTGAAAATAACACATTAATAATATCATCAATTCAAGATTGTAACCAATACTCTAAACCAACTTTCTTTGCTTGCTATTTAATTTGCAAGTTTTTGGATCCAAGTAAATATGCAGAAGTTGGTTTCCGCGAATTACCATCAATATCATTTATATTATAAATTCTGTTAATTTTTTTAAGTTAAATCTTGATTAATCTTGGTAAACTTGTTTTGAAATGGAAGACTGTTAATTAACAGTGACATGTCAGATTTACCGTTTAGTAGTAGTCCCCAGAGAAAAACCATCGACCTACGGCCAGTACATACACCTTATACTAACCACTTTAGAGTGAATCCTCATCATGTGGCTGTTGATGCTGTGTTTCCCTGAGTAGTCTTTCCCACATAGAACACATTTGTATATTTCCTGTGAAAAATAACAGTGATTACTTAACAGTGATTTTGTTTTTTTCCTGAAGAGAGTGGGTGTTTGCGACAGATTAAAAGCCCCTTCATCTAGAGATATATACTAATTTTCTCAATTCCATGACGGTAAATAATGTCCAAAATCAAAATTAGACTAAAATACATGTAGAAGTTTAGGCATACTTTTACATATTTTAAGGAATGTAATTAAATAATATTTTTCTATTCAAAAGCCACAGCCCCCTGAAATTATTGAGTGTAAGGGAAAATTTCAAATCAAGGATGAAATTATTGAGTGTTAGGGAAGATTTCCAATCAAGGAATACATTTTACATGCAGATAAAATCATTAAACTGGCAACTTTTAAGTAATATATAGAAAAAAAAATGCAAACTTTCACAAATAAATAGATTGATTTATATTGCTTTACCTGATCTTGATCCGCCCCGTTCTCTGAATCGTCATCGGATATTGACTTCTGTTGACCCCTGCCACGACCTTTACCCCGACCTCTGCCTCTCCCACGACCTCTGACCTTTGGAGTGTAGTCATCATCAGAGTTAGCAATTGAGCTATCATTCTTAATTGATGTCAGTCCACATTGGCCTTGACCCCTGCCACGACCTTTACCCCTGCCACGACCTCTACCCCTGCCACGACCTCTGACCTTTGGTGTATATGATCCTGAGGACTGGTCATCAGAAAAACTATCATCAGTATTATCATCAGAATTGTCTTTTTTGATCATAGTTAATCTAGGCCGACCAGGGCCTCGACCCCTTCCACGACCTCGACCCCTACCACGACCTCTGACCTTTGGTGTATATGACCCGGAGGACTTGTCATCAGTAAAACTATCTTCAGTATTATCGTCAGAAATGTCTTTCTTGGCCATAGTTACTCTGGGCTGGCCTGGGCCTTGACCCCTGCCTCGACCTTGACCTTCAGATATACTCTCATTATTATCATTTCCTGAAAGAGTTTTAATAGGTGTAATATGTCTGGTATTTGTGGCTCCTTTCGGACGACCTCGACCTCTAACCTTTGGTGTTGAAGATTCTAAAGGATGGTTTTCAAAAGTGCCGGGTGTGTTATCAAAGATACCATTACTACTATTGTTGTTTTCGTTGCCTAATTTTGTCGGTGGTGTGTTGGTCCCTAAGGAAAGTTCATCGTGAAAAAAGTTTACTTTTTCATCTTCATCGTTTTTACTTCTGCCTCTTCCTCTACCTCTACCCTTTCCTCTGCCCCTTCCTCTTTCATTACATGGAGTCTTAACTTCCTCATCAAGAACCGAATCATCCCCTTCATCCTCTGAATCAGAACTTAGAGAATCAGCATACTTTGCTGTAAAACTAATTTTTCTACCACTTGAACTTTTTCTTTGAATGTTAACGACTCCGGATTTTTTCTTTCCTGATTCTGATGACAAATTGGTCTTTGTTTTCTTATTGTCACTTTTTTCCTGATCTTTGCTTTCTTGCTCACTAGCAGTGTTATCTAATCTGGGGCGTTTGGTGTCAGACGGTAAGCTCTTTGGTCTCCCTCTTTTCCGTTTTATTACTGATAGATCCTGTTTCTGACTCTCTCCAAGATCTGAAATATAAAATTATCACTATGTCTCATCTACAATTTATGATATTAAAGGTCCAATACTTTGAAACAACAAATCAGTTTCTGGAAAACAATAATATCTTAAGAAAATTTATATTGGTAGTATACTTAAGATGAGGTTACAACACGAAAGAAATGCAAGTTTATGTGGATAATCTATAACAGTTAAGATTATTTTCAGTGTTTGCCATTTGGCACAGTGATAGTCAACTAATGCACAGTAATTAGGACAACAGCAGAAAACATAATACAAAGGTACCATGTTATGAAAATTAACATTTAATTTATTTTTTGTTTGGTTATTTAATTAACGTCCTATTAACAGCTAGGGTCATGTAAGGACGGCTTCCCCACTCGGTCACATTATACTGACAACGGGCGAACCAGTTGAGTGCTAAGCAGGAGTAGAAAGTACCACTTTTGTAGACTTTAATGTGTCTCAGCCAGGGGACAGAACCCAGAGCCTACCTCACAGGTGCGAGCACTAGAAGAATAAAGTCAGGTAGGAAGAAGAGAAAAGATAAGATCCTTAATTTAGTCAAACTGTCCTTTGGTTTATAGTACACTATTTATAAATTACTTTTGTTTTGTCCACACGGTTGGAATTACTTCCTTGTCCCATAATTACCCATTGAATTAGACGCAGCCCCATCATCAGTCTTCACACTCTTGATTTTGGCCATTCCCTCTAAAGGACATACTGAATCATTGCCCTCCAGACACTCTGATGTACCACCATCTCCAGTTATCTCCCCTTTGTTAGTACACACCTCGTCTTCATTTTCTTCTGTTTGCTGAACAGACGTTTCATGTTTTTTTGGTCTTCCTTTTCTCTTTAATTTGACATGTTGAAGTCTTTGCATTTCTAATGATAAACTTTCTTCTGTAGTTTTATCATCATTATTCTCTATGGTTGAGTCCTCTATACTTTTTCTTCGTCTTTTAGGCATTTCTCTGGGTTAAAATGTTATGTCATTTAAACTCTGTCTCAGTTACAAATGTCTCCTCTTGTTTGAAATGTCTGAACAGATGGAATAATATTCAACATAGGGACCCTTGCATGCATTACACTGAAAGAAACCTGTAAAAAAGCAAGTACATGGACAAGTGTAACTTAATTTGGTTTGTGGTGATTTTAATATAATATCTACAGTATATGTATATATATTAACAATGGTAAATAATCAGTATAAAAATGAAATAATATTACTTACATTAACATTTAATTTTGATTCACATGTTAATAAATCTTGTTAAAAATTTGTGACAAATAGAAATTAATTTACACAGTTTTTTTAAACAAACATTGAAACATAATTGAAGAAGATGAAAAAATTATACAGAGTTGTAAATTAACCATGTTGAAATGTTGAATCTTATTATAACATCAATTCCTTTACTTAATTATATAATATATCCGACAACTTTACATTACTATGTGCTTATCTATGATACAGCACTGTATATTGTAATAGATTTTTAAGTTGTGCAATCTAACTACATTGTACATGTATGACTATCAATTTAGCTCAGAACAAAGTCAATTTAAATTTATTTAGTTATCCATACAAACTAATTAACCTTCATTGTTTATATACATATATTGACTTACCATAACTATACAAATATATGAAATATTCTGTATGCAAGTCACATTTAATAAGTTTTTCCTGTCACTCGGTGAACATGCACTTTTTTGTAACCAGCTCCCTAAGCGGTCGGTTTCGCAAACAAATATGATGTGGTTTTATCTTTTAAAACACAGTCGACAAAAAATAAGTTAAAAGATTAAATATTAAACAAAGAACAAAAAATAGGCAATAACGTCTTGTGGGAGGACTCGAACCAAATACGTCTAGAGAGTCAACAACACGCACGACTTACCACCTCATCTTCTCACGCATAACCGGAAATAATTTGTGGAAAATGCAAGGTAACAGTAGTCAATAAATCAACGTATTTGTTTTTCATTATTTTCTTGTTTAATAAGATATATTTATCACAAATGCTGAACTATTATAATTAAAAATATCTATGGTTTACATTGATGGGTTATTTTGTTTGATTTTGTCATAATTTTCAATAAATGAAAAACTAAAATTATCGATATAATGTTCTGATGTTTTTACTTCCAAACTTCCGGTCGATTAAAATATTGCCACCAGATTTGCTTTTGGAGGATAGAGGAAACGTTAACTGTAAATATGAAAATGATCTATCAGTCTATACCAGCAGTGACGCTGACAATCGATTAACTTATCTATTTCCATCCGCCCGTGAATATTCCTGTTTCATTGTCCTTACGTACACATCGTCAGGCCACAGGCGTCTGCATCTGGTTTTGGAAAAATACAATGTCCTACAATGTTATTATATTTTTATCAAACAAGAAGCAGACGCCTGTGGTCAGGCTTTAGAAATTTTCACCAAAAAAAGAAGAAGAGGAAGAGAAGAAGAGCATGTCAGTCTAAGAATATTATGGGGAACTCGTGATCATTGGGACTCATGCGAATTAAGATTTTTCTGTTTCCAGTTTTCCATGATTTTTACGATTTTCCCCTTTTTGGGGGAGGGGGGGGGGTTGCTGTTGCCACCAACACATTTTCACAATGGACACAACTCTTCACTTTATATCAGTCTTTTGGATTCGCTGGCACCAAATTCAACACATTTAAATGCGGTGGCCATGTTATTTAATTTTTCTCAGATGCTAATTAAGACTTTAATTCTCTTCAACTAAAGGATTTTCAGTCAACACATCTGAAAAGAGGGTATAACTGTTCACGTTTTATTTTTTTTTTAGAAATACATCATCCTTCTCAGATGTGTCGGTACCAAGGGGACATAACACTCCATATTTTCAATTGTTTTTAGAAATACATGTTACAGAAATGAATGTACTACATTGGAGAATGGATATGCTAAATTTGAGTATCCTTGTTGTTACAGATGGCAGCACCTGGGCATCAATACCCACAAATGATGCCTGGTTCGCAGGGACAACCGGGCCAACAGCCTGCGCCCTTCCCAGGTGCTCAACCAGGTCCTGGCCCTGGCCCTGCGGGGCCTGGTCCCGGTCAGGGAGGACAGCCGCCGATGATGGGCCAGCACCCCCAGGCCCCTCAGATGATGTCCCCTGGGGCCACACCAAAGGAGCTAAATGCCATCACTCTGTGTAAAAAGGGACAAGAGTTTGTGCAGGACATTGTCGCCAAAGTTACAGAAATATTTAAACAGCTACAGACTAAGCAGATGCCTGTAAATATATATATTTTTAATTTTCTAAATCAGAAAAAAACTTGTTTATAGCTACATGTCCTATTGTAAACTATATATAATGATTTCATATACTGGTAGCTTTGTAGCTTTGTAACTGATAGTTATGTTAAATAAAAAAAACACGATGTTAGAGGCATCACATGCTGTAAAACATTGTTAAATCCATGAGATTGGGGCGTTTATACAACTTCAGCTCTTCTCCAGAAAAGGGGAGGGGCACTTAAAGGGGGAGGGGCACTAATTATGGCAATTACGGTAAGTCTGTTTTGGTTTGTTTGTATATGTTTTATTATGGGACAAGGAAGTAATTCCATCCATGTGGACAAAAAGAAAAAATTGTCAAAATTTTTAACCGATCTGCCCCTTTATCAAGACATACAAAACAAACATGATTACATAATAGGATAAGAACAGTAATGCGGAACAAAGAAAGTAAACAAATATTTAACTATACAGCACAATGGAGCACAATTTTTCCTTCAGCAAGCGGCAAGTGGCAGCCGAAGGCCGGATCTACCAATCTATATTGGATCTACCAATCTACGGATCTATATATGTTTTTATTATAAACAGTTGTGTGAAATTTTTGTTTCCAGTTACCCAATGGTGTAAATGCAACCTCTGCCTCCTACATGGAAAAGCGAGCCAAGCTGGAGGAGAACTTACAAACATTGTCCACAGGATTTAAAAAACTTCACCTTTTCTACAGCAAGGTCAATGAAATGAGTAAAGATTGTGATAATCTGTCTGAAGAGGTTTGTTTTTATTAATATTTAAAGTGAACAGTCGGGCAAGGATGGCTAAAGTCGGTAAAAAATGGTGTGAATATAATGTATCCAGTATAATTTCTTATGAAATGGGAAAATAAAATCTCTTGTCAAAATCTGTCTGCGTACGAAGAAATTAATTTAAAGTATGGAAATTCTAAAACGTCCTCCCGGCTCACTATGTCCGTGGTTGCATTTCCACGCAGCCTCGCTTTCAATGCTTTCAACTTTTCTTTACTTTAATGGTCAGAACTGGGAAACTAAGGAGAACTTGACCGTCGTATTAATATGTGAGAACTTTTGGAAGGCCAATGAACGCATTTAGACTGGTTTTCTTTGCCCGACTATTCACTTTTATGTTTCTTATCATTTTGTTAGTTTCTGAGTATATTCATAGCAAAATTAACTAATTAAAATTGTTTGTTCTTTTTCATGTTAGAAATGTCTAATTTCACTGTGAATCAAATTATCAAAATATTTTATAATTTGAAATGTGATGATTGCTTTCCTCATTTATTCACCCATGAACTCTTCTTGTTGTGGTCGTTCTGTCATTCTTGATACTGTAGTTAAATCCATCCATGGAATATATATGTCATTGCAAAACTGAAGGCATTTCAGGGGAAAAAAACTGACCAATGACAGGCCTCCAGAGATTTCCTTTGCAGATCGCACAGAGATGGAAGCCCAACTTCAAAGCCCTTGTACTTCGATGTACTGTTATTTGATTCTTTTGATGTACATTAAAGGATCAGACTACCTGCTTATATGTTGTTGCACACAGAATCTTTAGTTTTGCTACGACATATTTCAGGGGTACATATAACAGCAGTGATAGTAACCCCTGGATCATTGATGATGCTTTTAGGTTGGAGTTAATGTTGTAAAATTTCAGGGGTAATATCAATAAGTTAGAATAAAAGCACAATGAAATTGATATGCATTTGGTATAATACCGCCATGAAAATTCATATCATTAGAAAAAGTCTCTTGTGATATATCATTCCAACTTCAATTTTAAATGAAAAAATATGCAGTTGTACATGGTAATGTTAAATTAATTTATTTCGGTATAATCATCTGAAGGTAAAAATCCCATGAATGCATGTGGACAGGGATTTTACTTCATGCGTACTAAACTCAAATAAATAAATTTTAGTGGCCACGGTGGCTAAAAGGTTAAGATATGTCCAAACATATTAATACAAGTCGTCCACCTCTGGGTCACAAGTTCAAATCCTATGTGGGGCAATGGCCAGGTACTAACCACTGGTCAGTGGTTTTTCTCTGGGTACTCTGCCTTTACCTCCACCTACAAACCAGGCAGGCTGTTAATAGGACGTTAAACTTATCTAACCAAACTTTATTTATTCAGGCACTAATACCTATAGAAGGACAGCCGTTTGAGGACCGAATGTCGACCAATAGTTCAGAAGTTTACTACAGATTTGTCGTGGACGAGAACAGAGAGGTTATCGACGTATGTAGTAGCCCTGTTTCTTGTGTTGTCCTTTTATATAACAGGAGTTATCTGCTCTTAGTGGTAGCAATTATAAGTAATACTTAAGTAGTTTATGTACAAAGTTTTGATGTTATGTAATTGTGGTGAATACTAGCCGCAATATACCGCTCATCTAGAGAGAATTTCTGTTTAGCTTATCGGTTGAGTGTCAGACTAGTATATCAGAGGTCATGAGTTTAATCCTTGACAGAGGCAGTGATTATGTTTATATCAAATCATGTGCTCGGTTACTGTAAAACAACTTTCTTTTCTGGCTATTAAATTTCATGATTTGCATTTCAATACAAGTTCACAAAGATAAACATTTGCGGATTTAAAAACTTTCTGGAAATTCCTGTCAGAATCAATAACGTAAAGTTGAGATAAATTTTCACAAATTTTCTTTGGTCTCGAAAATCACGAAAGTAAATCACACGCAAAAGAAAGTTGTTTCACAGTACATTCCTCTTACAAACACATTATAAATGTTATCAGTATCTGTCAACAAGAGCAGATAACTCTATAATATCCAAATACAGAATATATCGTACCTGTTTAATAGCAGATTACTGATATTTAATGAGTGATTTCTTTACTCTTAAAAAAAGAATTGTGTCATTAACAAAATATCAAAATTTTTATCAATAATTTTTATAAAGAATAGAAGATTTTCCCCTAATTGTTGAACGAATGTTGTGAACTCCACAGACCCCCTGGGCCTCTTGCTTTGTGGAATTAACAAATATCTGTTATATGTTTACAGCAGTTACAAGCCAAGAATCGGGAGCTGAAGGACATTATAGATCAGATGAGGATGATTATCTGGGAAATCAATACAATGTTAGTGATGAGGAAGACATGAGGACAACCATTACATGGAAACGTTCAAAAATACAAAATTATGGTGCAATGGCGGCGGAAGTTGTCTGAGTAATTTCCTAAGGACTGTCATAAGATGGAACGTTTAACAAAGACAAATTGATAGTGAAATGACATCTTACTGAGGAATTCCTGGGGACAGACAATATTGCATGAAAACGTTCAACAAAGACAAATTGATAGTGATGTGACATCTTACTGAGGAATTCCTGGGGACAGACAATATTGCATGAAAACGTTCAACAAAGACAAATTGATAGTGAAATGACATCTTACTGAGGAATTCCTGGGGACAGACAATATTGCATGAAAACGTTAAACAAAGACAAATTGATGGTGTTATGGCAGCTTACTGAGGAATTCCTGAAAGCAGTCATCAGATAGACAAAAGGGGATTCACAATTTCAGAGAGACAAATCGTTTGTCAATTGATCATAAAATTTGTCTGAGTTAAAGCTGATCAGGACAGCGCCATATGAAGGGAAAAGGTGCTAAAAGTGACAAATCGTTGGTCTTTTGGAAGCTTGTTTGAGAAAACGGGGAGGACAGTACACTTCTCAATAATACCTTTCTTAATTGTGACTTAATCTAACAGAAAGACTGTGCAAGTCAAAAGCTGAAAGACTGACATTTTTCCTAGCCTGTGGTACACAGTATAACTTTTATCAGTATGTCTGCTATTCATTGTAGATGAATCTGAGGGGAAAATGTCCTAGTAAGCCTTCCCTTACATAACCTCTACAGATCATGGTCTTCGTGTCGTTTTGATAATTGCGTCCGTTAATTAGCCCAAAAAAAGTGTTTATTGCTAAAGCTTCATTGATAATATTTTTTGCTATTACAAGATGTGTTATGAAAGGCAGCTGGGAATGCAAAATTAATTGATATTTTTAATCATGGCATTATATGATCAGCCATTGAATTTAAGTTCATATTGATAATGGGTCACAAACTGATGCGATTTGGAAATAAGGCGATGCCTGAATAAACTTGTAATAATGTAGTAACAACAATTAACTTGAAGTTCAAAAGAATCTGGCTAAAAGAACAGATCACTTCTGACTACCATGATACAATGTAGGTGCAGCAGCAAATAAAAAATATACCTTCAATATAGACTTTTTAGTCATTTGTTCATTACTTGAAAAGAAGATAATTTTTCCCGATGTGGGAGAGATGTTCATTAATATCTATTTCTTTCTAGCAAAATATTTAGAATTTTATCAGTGCTCCAGATAATTTTTGGAGCGGTGGGTAATTGCACTCACACCATTGAAGGCGAGTGGTAAAAATCTGACTTCTGTGCGAACCCAAATCTTAAACATGCTCCACCACTGACAAACAATATTTTTCTCTATCATATACAGGAGCAGTTGATTTAGTATTTTTCTTCGGTTACAAAAGTTACTTACTTTACACCATTACCACCATTGAAAAGTTTGAGCTTCTCATTTCACTTCAAGATAAAATACCAAAAATAATTTTTTGCATCCCGAAAAAAATCAGTGGCACTATATCCTATATTGAATGAAGTACTGATTGCGCATGACCCAAAGGCAAAATAAATTATTTTATATTATTTTTTGTGTTAATTAGACTTGTGTATACACGATTAAACACTAATCATTGTTCAAATGATGAATATCATTTATACTCTGTCGGCTTTGGAACATCTTTAAGTTGTGGTTATGTATTAATTAAGTAATCGATGATAAACTAGTAATTGTGCAAATATCTATCTGAAACAAGAGCACAATTGATACAGACTCTTTAAAAAAAATTACTGGAATTCATCTGATTTTACTCAAATCTACTGATTTTATTTCTAAATGTAAGCACTCTTACTATTTGTGTAGAGTAACACAAATATTTGTAGGGGTAATTTGTACATGTTCATAAAATTTTTAAGGGTAATTTACAGATTTTCAATGGGTAGTGTACTCATCTTAAATGGAGCACTTGATTTGTCTTAACAAAATTCAAACAAATGCAAGGTTCCCTGCGTAATCTATGATTCATTTCGCTTTTTTCCTGTCAGGTCAACTAAAGCATGGTAATTAGGTTACAGGTGTTTGGTACGCATGCAAAACAACAATTGTTTGAAAATTATCAAACAATTTTTACACTTATTGTAAAATTTAAAATCCATTTCAGAAAGATAGTGGGCCTTTAAAGTTGCAAATTACTATATTAGAGAATAAGAGTTGTTTCCCCTTATCTACATAGAGTAGGCTATAGAGTTTTCTCAATGAAAATTTGGTACGCATGCAAAACAACAATTAGGAAAAATAATGTGTTCTTCAATCTTATATTTGCATGTTTTTCACAATCACTAGACTGACACAGTGTATGAAAATGTATTTTATAAAATGTTGTGCAACGTGGGTTTATTTGTATTTTGTACTTATCCTTGATACTCCAGGGGTTACTATCACTCATTATATATCCAACCCTGCACTATGCCATAGTAAAACTGAAGGCATCATATAGACACAGGTACTTTAGCTGAATTTGATCTATTGATGTACATCAAAAGAATCCAATAACGGTACACTGTGGTTGACTGTGTTGCTTGAAGTTGGGCGTCACTCTCTCTGTAATCTTCTAAGGAAGTCTCAGCAGGCCTGTGATTGGTCAGTTTTTATCTCCTGAACTGCCTTCAGATTTACTTTGAGGTAGTACAGGGCAAGGGTATTTGCAGACTTAAAAAATAATCTGACAGCGTGACTTCTGAGAATACTACCAAGACATCTATAAAAAAACAAAATGCGTGTGCCTGTGGTCCAGGGGAATATAACGTCAGTGATAGCAACCCCTTTTGTCTTGAGTACCAAAAATGTAGCAGGAATGTGCTGCCTCGATCATTGGAAACCATGGACTTCAACTGGTAGAGAATCCATGGCGAGTCAGGGGATCAAACCCAGGTCTGGCAATTACGGGATACATTGTTTCGTGAAATGCTCTGAATGCTCGTGATACAATGTACCTACTGAGTAAGCAGAAAGTCATGGGGTTATTTAGTTGCCTCTTGGAATTCTCAGTATCCAGCATTTTCCACATCTAAATGATTGTCCACACTTATCACAACAATTTTAATCCAAAATTGTTTTAGAAATCAGTGTTGACCAGTATTTCAACACTTTCATCAAAATCGTTCCCTTGTTATTTCCAACGCCGACTTCAGGGTGATTCCATACGCCCCCCTCTCTTCAATCCATTGAAAATCACACTTAATTCTTACTGGTCCTACCATGTTCCCCTTCATACCTATACTGACGAGGATTCAGAACAGTGGACTATTTAGGAGTTCTGCACTAATTATATAACACAACTTCAGCTTGCATGAACTCAACTATAGTAAGAAATAAAAGTGATCTGAGAATGGAGCCTTGCGGAACACCAACTTTTACATTTTCCCCGTTTGATTTTTCGAATTGAAAGATAATTTTCGAACCATGATACAAGCAGAAACAAATATCAGATGTTGGTAAGCTTTCTCTCCTGAACTGGTGAAATAACGACAGTGAAAGTAATCCTGGAATATCGAAGATAATTAAAGTGCCTAAAACAAGTCTTAATTACAAGAAGGGGTTAACTTATGACTTTCCGTTTAACTTGCCTGAACAGAAATTCGTGAATATCAATCAACAAACAAAAATCGAGATAATTAGTTTGTCCTTCGGTTATCATCTTTCATCTTCCATCAGGCTTCAAAATCTTATTTTTGAAGTCGCTCAAAGAAACGCAACTCCTAATTCTCCGTAACTTATTCAGTAACCATCCATTTGAAGACATTCATTTTTGCGCGATTATATCATATATGCCATATCTGTGAAAATAATAATTTGGGAATAATATCACACAAAAATAATTACAAACAAATGTTGTTGTTGACGAAATAGTTAAACGTCTTTTTATTTTAATTTCCTGAACGAATCAAGTCAGACGCGAACAACATTTTTATTTATACTATCTTCACTGTATACACAGCGATGTCAAACTGCATTAATATTCAAATGTATGTGTGTGTATTGAAACAATCACATGAATACCTATTGATTATTCTAAATGGTAGGAGATTTTGGCGATATATAATCGGCCTATCGGTTGTATATACTTGTGTACCAGGGAGCGATTTTAGAATGTCTAGGACCGGTATTAGCTTATGCGGTAACTATCATTAAACTAACGGAGATAAAAAAAATCATGTTGCTACTCTCGTATTCCAAACTGGTTTACACACGAGTGATTTGACAAAAGTTAAAAGCAAATAAATAAATGGATATGAATAAATAAATACATTCAAAAAAACTTTGAGATTGTTTTCGGTTGGGCAAATATCAATTTCATAATAAATTACACACATTTTTCCATGCAAAGACTTGGAAATATGGTTTTATAAAACCGGGTAAGATTTTGTAACGTTGTTTCCCTGAGACAGTAACCATGGTAAAAATTGAAGGATTTTGTTGCTTAGCCGGCCCGATATCCTCAATATTTCAGGGGTTACTGTTACAGTCGTGGATATAACGACAGCGTCCGCGAGTAACTCCTGGAATATCGAGGATGCATTTGAAGTCGACCGATCATTGCAGATAAAAATCGAAGGGGGCGACAGCACCAATTTTGCATTTTTAACGTATGTGAATATTTCTTCCATTAGCTATATATACACATTTACATATATGTACATAAATATACATATATTAGCGTTTGCTGTATTCTGTGTATGCTTCAGACGTCATAGATAATTATAGAAAAGAAAGCCGAAAACGCCATTTATGATTGCGAACTTAGGAATGCTCAGGGTTCTTGATAAAACTACAGCGCTGTAATTAAAAAGTTTTCCTAGCCAAATATCACGATTTTGAACAATGATGTGAAAATTGACTGAAGATGAATGCTTTGGTGACTAAAAATAGGAAGAAATCAAAGAGACATTTAGCGTAAACTTTAATTTTCTGAATAATGCAAATCTGCTGTACTCCGCTACTCCACCCAGCAGCCCGGCACGTGCAGTAGGTAACAAAAATACTCGACGTCGATGCTGATGGCGGGAAATGTGGTTTTCACGCACGACTCTTCTTTACATAACCAAGCATACTAAAGGTAAGTTGATTGTGCCGTGAATAAAAAACGACACTTGATATATAAATAGCACTTTATTATGGGAGGGAATAAAAAATTCTCGCGAGAATCAGATTTGAGCTTTCCTTCAGGACATTTTGCAGGAGGTAGCGAAATGTTTTCTCTATCCCCCGACCCTCTCTCCAACTACATTTACATAAATATAGGTATGCCATGCTTCAGTTCAAAGCCACTTTTTAATTTGAAATTTGTACTATATACATTTTAATGCTATAAAATATTATTGTACACTATGAATTTTTATGCTATCAAATATTAAGAATATCTACCGGAGTTAAAACTATAATGTACATGTAGCGTAATATATACATTATCTCATAGATTTTACCTTGAACTGCATGTGCGTTACCTGTTGCTAAGCCAAAAACCAGCGAAATCGTTCAGATGACCCTGTTTTAAATCGGGGTAAAGACGGAGCTTGGAATTAATATTCTTTATGTAGCAAGATAATTGGCCTTTTAACTACGGAATGGGGACCAGGAATCAGATACCCCGATAGGCCGGCCAACGGCTTATCACAAACTCCACAAGTGGCTATGTTGTGTATTAGGGACAACTGTGCATATTTTGGTCCCTTTTTGGACGGATTTGTTTTTAGAGGTGCGAGCTGCCAAATTCTACAGTGATTGATTTGTTTACAATTGAGAGATATTGTGAGGATTTTTTTGTCTCTAACGATTCCCAGATTGTGAACATGGATTAAGTTGAAAATTCCATCAAATATGTGATTATTTTTTCATTTTGAAGGTGTTTTGTTAAGCGAAAGGAATATTTTGAGACATCTGCTCTGAATACTGGATTTGATGCTGAGTCAAGGTAAGACAATAGCCAAAAATTCTTCTATCCAAGTTACCATGGCCATGAAATTCCCCTCTTAGGTCAGAGATCTCTATATATTTCTTGTACAGATATTTCTCTTTTGTAATATGATATTCTCTTAATTACCTCATTAAGAGAACTCAGAGATTTCACATATTCTGTATTAAGATTTTTGTGATACTGTACTGTTTCTAGTTTTTCTCTTTATTGAGTTGATAAATATATGTTGACCTTGGACAATGAATAATGGAATATTTTGCAAGACAGATCTCATCTCACACTGGACACATGTACAGAAGTCTTTGTTATAGTGGTCATGAGTTTATGCTTCTGTTATAATAATAATAATATATGTAATAACTTAATTATAATATACCACCAAAAACACATTCTTATTACCACACACACAACACTACCCATACAGCTAGAGAGGAGGAAGTGATTCAAGACACAGAATCTCTTACAAGCCAAAGATCTCTTATGATGCAGAGATATTTTTCTTGCAATCTATACAGTGGAGATTTTCTTACCATGCATATTTTCTCTTATGATGCATAGAAATTTCTGTTACAATGTATATATACAGAGATTTTTAATATTTTAATATAATGGATAGTGATTTACTGATTTTTCTTACATTGAAATGTTTTCTTATAATACACAGATTTTTCTTTAATTTTTTCTTACAATGCACAGAGATTTTTCTTACAATGAATATGTCTCTTTCACAATGGATTTCCTTGCTAATAACCACACCTGGACTATCGCATATAGTAAATCTTGAGGCAGTTCAGGAGGAAAAAACCTGACCAATTACAAGCCTGCAGAGACTTTCTATTAAGATTAGGGGAAAGCGATGCCCAATTGCACCTTCAAAGCAACCACTGTGTACTGTTATACAATTCCTTCGATGTACATTAAATGATCAAATTACCTGTGTCTTCTGTTGCCTCCAGCATTATTATCAGATAGTCTAGAGGTAGATATAATGTCAGTGATGGTAACCTCTGGAGTATTGAGGATGACTGTACTTCTGACACTTTATAAAATATTTTCTTAAAGGGCCACTACCTTTCCGAAACGACTTTTAATTTTTAAAATAGGAATGTAAAACGAGATCAATAATTTTGTAGAGTCGCAGAAGTTATTAACTATACGTTTACTAGCACACGCATCTTGCATATGTTGGTTGTTGTAACCTCATCTTAAGCCATCGATATATATTTTCTTTTGTTATTAATGTTTTTAAGAAACCTTTACATTTTGCTCCGGAAAGGTAGTGGGCCTTTAAGCTTGACAGAAACTTAATTCTCTGACTAAAACTTGAACACAGATAGCTTAAATGTTGGATGTTAAGAAAACATTGAGAAGGTGTAAACTTTCCTTTTGATGTGATTGTAATGACAGATTTCTATTTGTTGTTCTCAAACCATAACCCATGTTTGATGCACTGTTTCACCAAGATTTCATTCTAAAGACATTAAATACCACATCCAGTTTTCTAATTTTGTAAAACTGATTCAATTATATCACTAAAAAGAATCAAGGTAAATGGAGAAACTTGAGACGATCCGACTATAATACAGATTAAAGCATTTAATGATTAAAAGGTAAAAGGGAGGATTGAAAAGCGATATGTGCCTATATATTTATGTACTTTGTAACTGAAAAAGACTTGTTAATTGCTACTGATTAGAGGGAAGAGATTTGTAGTTAACAACGATAGGCTTTTTAACATTGTACTAATCTTGTTAGAGGCTTATGATGTGGCCCAATATGACCTTCGACTGGTCATATTTATATATAGTCTGTAAAACTGCTTCAGGTGTGTAGCTAGCATGAGAGACTCTGGCCCTGACACCAGACTTAGACATTATATGACAGATAGACACATCTATCTGTCATAATGTCTAAGTCTGGTGTCAGGGTCAGAGTCTCTTGGGCTAGGTGTGTAGCTAGCACGAGGGACTCTGGCCCTGACACCAGACTTACCGGTAGACATTATGACAGATAGATACATCTATCTGTCATAATGTCTAAGTCTGGTGTCAGGGCCAGAGTCTCTCAGGCTAGGTGTGTAGCATGGTTGGACTGGGTCTATCATCGGTGACCGGGTAGCTTAACTGGTAGAGCGTCCGGCTGCTGTTAAGAGGTTCCGATTTGAATCCCAGTCTGGCAACTATATTTTCTCCTCTCCTGTATCCATGATTATGTATAAGGGTCCTGTATGTCTTAATGGCGAAGATTTTAAAAAAGGAGTGTAGTGATATTTTACAGGGTCGATTATTGACGACGAGGGAGCTCATCAGCTCAATCGGTACAACATCTGGCTATTGTTTGGAGGTCATGGGTTTGAATTCCAGACTGGCCTCATTTTCTCCTCTCAAATCACAGAATTGGTTCCCAACTAAAAAACTCACTGACTTGTGATATAAGGGTCTCGTTTATGTTCGAGGATGAAGACATTGAAAAAGGAGGGTGAAGTAAATACGGATTGGACTAGGTCGATCATCAGCGACCAGGTAGATCAATCAATATCTAGCATTTGACTAGTGTTTGTATAGGTTTTGGGTTCAAATCTCGGTCTGGCCGCTATATTTTCTCCTCTCCTGTTACAAAAGCGCCCAACTAAAATGGTATACCCACATGTACAGTGGTGGTATAAGGGTCTCGAATAAAGGAGGGAGGATTGTTGCGGGATGGACTGGGTCAATCACCTTTGACCAGGTACGTAGCTCAGCCAGTAGAACATCCGACTAGTGTTCGGAGATCCCTGGTTCGAATTCCAGTCTGGCCGTTACATTCACCCCTCTCCTGTTACATTACAGGATAATGTATAGATGGAGTACAGCTATACTCAACATTTATTGAACATGAATATCACTTTAAACCTCCTATTCTTGTCCTCAGCCTGTCCTGACCTACTGTTATATCTTTGTTATTCAATCATTCTGAGGAGATAATGTAAACCATTGTTTGCCTCAGTTTGCTAATACCTATCCCATAATATTCCCTATACATATTCAATAATAACAATGGCTGCCCTGTTGTCGTGTGAATAGATAAATGTTGCTAATGATCTCCTTGAGCGGAGAATGATATTACAGAATTAAATCGACACTCGATCAAAATACAGAGGGTAATTGTACCGAGATAAGCTTTATATTGACCCAGAATGGCAGTTATCATGTCTTCCTCCAATTAGTCTGTTGTTCATTTCGACATTAAATAGCTTATATGTACTGTCGATATTTCTTTGAAAAAGCGTTTAAACGAGTTCGAGTTCAATTACTAACTCTTGTTCAGGTAATGACTATATGTCTTTATTGTAGTTTCAGGTGAGACAGTTTAATTGGTCTCATTTGCATATTCAAAAAAATCTTTGATAATACCTTAAATGTGAAAAAATTAAAAAAAGTCTTTATTACGTATAATTTTAGTTGAGGCAATTAAGTCTATTTAGGGTTACAAATGAATGTTTAAAAGAATCTTTGAAATTATCATAAATGTGAAGTAATTTTTATCGGGTATTGTGTCAAATTGTGACCCTATGTTCCTATAAGAGCAAGCATGAGGCAGTTTGGTCTCATATTATCAATTCAATATTTAAAAAAGTCTTTGAAACTATCCTAAATGTGAAATAATCTTTATCGGATATTGTGTCAGATTTTGACCCTGTGCTCCTATAAGAAATTTTAGCCTAAAAGAACTATGCTAGCTTAATTAGGTGAGGCATTTTGGTCTTATTTGGAATGTATCATTTTATTAATATTTCAAAGAATCTTTGAAATTACCCTAAATGTGAAATAATCTTTAACAGGTATTGTGTCAAATTTTGACCCTATGCTCCTGTAAGAAAAATCCTTGACGTTAGTACCTATGTTACACCTATATATCAACTGTGGGATCAAATGAAGACTAATTATACAGTACTACAATCAGTCGGTTCTGTCAGTCAGGGGGCCGGTGTATCATATGTCAAATTGTACAGCAGTATATATGGTGCCTGTTATGTTTTATCTGATCTAGTTTTGTTATAACTGTATTGAATGTTATGTTTTAAAGTCAGTGCAGCATTTTGTATATACCGTATTGGGTTTAAAAAAAACCCACCCCTCTCTCTGTAATAAACATCCATCGACTTGATCTTGTGCCAGAATAATGCAATTACAAACCTGTCTATAAAGACCACCCAAGGGAAAACGGGATAAATGGTCTCTATAGTCAAGTGGTCATTATACACAGGTTGAATAATTAAGGAATAGACTTTTATTTTGTTGAGGTTATGAGGATATAATGATAAAAGGAGCACGTGTACATTTACACGGGCTCCATTATCATTATACCCTCATAACCTCAACAAAATAAAAATCTATTCCTTATATTTACAGTTTTTCACGTAAATGAATATAATTTATTCTCACGGCAGTTGTATATTTTTTATTGAAATTCCCATATTTTTTTCTCTCTCGTCATCCTCAACAAATTCGATTGAACAGCTGATTGGAATTGAGTCATTCATATGTTCCCACCAAAAGTGGGGTCATGACTCCACGTTGCTACGACATCAACTATTCCCGTAACAATAAAATCGCCGCGCGTGTTGTGCTATCATTATACACTGATATTGATAATATTAGAAAGCATGGTTATTGAGTCCATGTCAGTGCAAACTGTAAATATTGTGTTATAAATGATCATTTGAGACCCAAGAAAAAATGGTCTTAATTAATAAGCAGGTGGTCTTTATATAGAGGTCAAATTGTGTTGAAATTAGTCTTCATTGTTGGCAGTCGGTCTTTATACAGAGGTGATTATTAGGGCAGGTTTGACAGTATAAATACTTTCTCATGTTCAAGTTAGACAAATTATGAGGGAAATGGATCCGGGACGAGTTCCAGAGAAACTTATGCAATATCATATATATATTTGTAAAACTATTAGTGTTTTTTGAGTGTATATTCATGCAGGGCTGAATATAGAACCCCCCTTCAGCTTCCACTACAGAAGTTTTACTATGATCTCCCAAATTTCATGTGAATAATTTTCCTAAATAAAAAAAAAAGTTAAGAAAAAAGGAAGAATGAAAATTATTATTTTTTTTCATTTTGCAGTTTAAAAGGTAGACCCTGAAAGTATGAAGATCTAAAGAAAATCCACTCCTTCTATTTGTTCAAAAGCCAAAAAAAAAGAAACCAAAAAAAACCCTCTAATCTTGGTAAAGGCAAAAACTATAAGCTTTGCTATTTATAATGACAAAACCACATGTAATTGTTGTTGTAAATAGCCTATAGGTAAATAAGACCACACAAAAACAATACTAAACCAACAAGTGCCAGCCCATTAGTAACATTAATCTCAGCTTTATTTTGAATAAGCCCAAACCTGACGGTTAGTAAGAGGATATATGTATATCGAGTGCTAATGAGTCAGCTGCAATAAGCCATTCACCTTGCACCTATATAAGTCAGCCGGGGTTCAATTCAAAGTACCGTATTCGACCCAATAAGCGCCCCGGGCACCTAAAAAATTGATAAAAATGAAATGGTGCTAATAAGTTAAAATAATTGCGATTTTATACCGTTTTATGTAGTTTTGGTCTTTATTTATGCCTGAGCAATTGCAACTGAGGCCTCAAAAAGGGGGAGGGGCGCTTATAGGGACATGGGCGCTTATTGGGTCGAATACGGTACTGTTAATTACCAACATTCTTTCAGGGCTACTAATTTTCACGATTTCCATTTCAAAAAAAATTGGTGAAGATTAACACTGACACAGGATTAATATTGAATGGATATTCATATTACTA
This sequence comes from Argopecten irradians irradians, assembly GCA_004382745.1. NCBI lineage: Eukaryota > Metazoa > Mollusca > Bivalvia > Pectinida > Pectinidae > Argopecten > Argopecten irradians. Next base: position 251,306 of record SAYR01029382.1, read on the forward strand.
TAAATGCTGTAGATATTAATTCGCAGAGATAAAATTTCATGAATTTACTTGAATTGCAAAATTTGTGAACGTAAATCGCACATGAAAGAAAATTGGTTTACAGTATTAAATATGAAAAGGTCAGGGGTCACCTGCCTGTTCAGCTGAATTTTCTTTGGGAACTCTGGTTTCCTCCCACTCCAAAACTACTCGCAACTTAACAACATACATATTAAGGGTCATTTAGTTACAAAAGAAATAAGAATAGGTTGGGTCGGTAGGTGGAGGGGGGGGGGGGCAAACTGAAAATGGCATGATCAGATATTGAAGGGGAGGGGGGTTGTGTAATAAATCTTGAGGAATTATTAAGGAATACAGAATTATTAATTCACATTAATTCTGAAAAATTTCAGGACATTTTAACTACACGGACACTGCGGCTCCTGAATAGGTTGTTCCTTTTGCACATATTTTGCTATCGGTATAAAATAAGTATACATAGTTTATATTTTTGATATTTATATTCTCTGTGTATTGAAGCCCACTTATCTATATGGCGATTCTTTACCCCAGTTTAAACCGAGCGGAAATCTGAATACAAAATCTTAAGTTGTTAAAATCATTTGAATGTTACTGTGTAGATATTGAATTTCCTCAATACATGTATTTAAACAGTTTTTAAAGATTGAATTCGAATGATGTGTCGTATGATTATGCAATCAGCAGACCTTGGTATACTTGTTGAATATGTTTCGTTGCTTTGGCGTATATTTATGGCTTCTATGTATGTATATTGATCAGGCAGTTTAGTCGTGATAAATTACTACAATCATCTTATAGTGTTACTATTGAAATCATTGAATAGAAAGAAATTAGAATGACACCGTCTGTAATTACTCAATTAATTTATAGAATGTCTGAAAGGTGAAATCACATCAATTAAATTCTGACTCCATATACAAAGCATATCCTTCAACATCACTTATTGCTTTAAAATAGTTGGGTATTTAGAAATTAGAAAAACTACAGCAAGAGGGTGCCTTAACTTGAGTTAGGTACAGTAATGTAAGGTGGTATGACTTTGTACTGCATACCTGTAGGTTGATAGTTTTTCCCTGGTTACTCTGGCTACCTTCCACTTCCTAAACTACAGACATGCCCTAAGTTACCCCATCCTCAATATTCCAGGGGTTACTATCGCTGTCGTTATATCCACCCCATCCTCGATACTCCAGGGGTTACTATCACTGTCATTATATCCACCCCCATTCTTGATACTCCAGGGGTTACTATCACTGTCATTATATTTACCCCATCCTCGATACTCCAGGGGTTTCTGTCACTATCATAGCAAAACAGTATGAGGTCAGGAACATTTTGAAATAAAACAAAAGTTCATGTTGAATTAAAACCTATATTATTTATCAGTATCCAACTCTAATTGCTTCTTGTTTGGTGTATCTTGTATAAATTGTGGACAGAATATTTGTGTTATTTATGGCATTGAATTATAGGCGGTAGGGTGAGCCCAGATGAACATTTTGAAATAAAACAAAAATTCATGTTGAATAAAACCTGTGTCTAGTTTTAATAAAACATTCGGGGAGTTCCCGTGTGTATTGTTAATGTATAGGTTGTATCAACATTGAGTCTAGATCTCTGAGACACTTTGTATAATACATTTATATATGATATCTGCTTGTCAATATACAAACCAGCAAAGAAACATGTTCCCATAAAAGAACAGAGTCGGTGGGAATCACAATATTATCATCTGGTAAAGCGATCTGTTCAATAGGAGATACCAATCCAAATTTATATAAACCTTTTGACCAGTTGTGTGATATTGAGCTGAATTTAAATTCCGGCTGTCAACAGTCGCAGAGTTTTAAATCCATTCATGGCTATTATTTAGTAATCGGTTGACTTTAGATCTAGAGTTATGATAAATTTGTCAAAGGAAATTTACACTTGATGTATGTATATACTTAACACAAAGTCACATGTTATCTTATCTTTCTTTCAGTAAACAAGAATTTCATATTCAGAAATTTTATCATTGCTCTGAGTTCGTCTTGATGACATTATAAAAATATATTGGTGATTTGAACTCTAGGTGCCCAGATTTGTGAATACTGGACAGAATATATAGTGATAATAGTCATACTGGTTTGGTTTATTTTGTTGAAATCAACAGCCAGGGTCATTTAAGGACATGCAAGCTGGTTCTGAGGTGGAAGAAAGCTGTAGTACCTGGAGAAAAATCATCAGGCTCAGTAGTCTTTATAGACTGAGGTGTCCTTTACACAGAGATCAATCATATAGTATATGGCATCAAATGGGGTTGATGAGTCTGTCCTTTATGGACAGGTGCCCTTTATATAGAGTTGTCCTTTATAGCAAGTTAGCCTGTATTTATATAGAGCTGCAAAACAATATTCCAACTCGTTTTTCATTCAGGGACATAAAATAATTCTGATATTTCTCATACATTCTATATACCTCAGTGTTATATTGCATTAAATGAGGTGGATGAGTCTGTCTTTTATAGACAGGTGTCCTTCATAGACAGGTGTCCATTATAGACAGCTTTCTGTTATAGACAGTTGTCTTTAATATAAAGGTGTGCTATATATAGAGGTATGCTTTATATAAAAGTGTCCTTTATAGAGATGTCCTTAATATAGAGGTGTACATGCTTTATATAGAGGTGTCCTTTATATAGAGGTGTCCTTTATAGATAGGTGTCCTTTATAAACAGGTGTCCTTTATAAACAGGTGTCCTTTACAGTCGGTTTGACTGTACCAACTTTATCTTAAGGACATTGCCTTTGCTCATTTTATAAGTACATCATTGTATCCTAACTCATTAACCCTCGAAGAGAAATTTGCTCTTTTAAATCAAAGACTAGACTAGTCCATTATGAAATTTCAGGGGTGAATGTTTTAATAAATTGATAATTACATCTTTCATATTCCAACCTGAGAAACATGCTGATGTAGCATGTTTTAATGGTAGATAAAGTTGTCTTCTAGCTTCGCACTAGGGGGAATTTCCCTTTAGCTAAGTTGGTAGAGCGACGGACCAGTAAGCCAGGGTCGCAGGTTCGAGCCTGGCTCAGGCGGCAGACTACACTCGTTTTGTTCCATCGATAACAACTTTTCCGGATTGAATATCTGTGTTACCATGTATGTCAGACAATAACCCCTTTGAAGTTGACACCGATATTATCAGGGTTTTAAATTTTTCTCCCATAGCATGACATATTTTGTTATTAATGTCTTTTCAGACAGAATTTTGGCGAGATGATTTACGTTTTTCTTAAATGGAATATCGTGGACACGACACGACCTGTGTTTAATAAAAGTGACATAGTTAAGTCTCTCCTAGAGATTATCTATAGAATATCATTTAATAATTTGATGAACAAAATTCTTCAGATTTACATTGAAACACTTAGAATGGCTGCGACTGCCCTGTTTTCTTACTTAGATTGAAGCTTTGTGAAAGATTTAATATTCGAATGAGAACTTGTCTGGAATTTAGGGTCCAGTGTGGTCGAGTGGTTAAGATGTCCTGACGGTCTGACATACAGTATTACCACAAACCCTCCATCTTTGAGTTGGGAATTTAAAACTCATGTGAGGTGAATGCAGGTGGATGGTTTTTCTCCAGATATTCAACTTTTCTCCAACTTCTAGACATTGCAAGTCAATAAATGATACTGGCTGTTAATAGGATTTCTAACCAAAACAAGAAACAAACAAAATGTCTAGGATTTTTCTAATTATGGAAAGATTGCTTTTAACGTATTTTTGCAGTCTCTCCTTGAAATCTATTATTTAGAGTATCAAACCCTGGTAATAAAATTATGTTGCACTACAAACTGAATGCATATATCTCAGAAAGTCTGCTTCCGGTAGCCGGAATAAAAAGACATCTATTGACATGCATATACAATGTAGCTTACAGAGTGTCGATGTCTGGTGTTAGTGTAAAAGGAAACTTGGGGTAAACACCAGACATGCATCTATCTCTCAAAGTGTCCACTGTCTGGTGTTAAGGTCAAAGGAAACTCTGGCTATATACCAGACATGCATATATCTCTCAGAGTGTCCATGTCTGGTGTTAGAGTCAAAGGAAACTCAAACTATACATCAGACATGCATCTATCTGTCTCTCAAAGCGTCCATGTCTGGTGTTGGGGTCAAAGGAAACTCAGGCTACATGTTTAGCTGTCTAAGAGATTGTCTACAAGTGAAAGGTGATGAGTATCCAACTGGAACCTCAAGCTTCTTCAATCACTCGGATAGTCAACAATTTGACACAAAACAAAAATAAACAAAAGCAGTAACGAAAATGCTTGAGCATACGATGCCAGTAATCAGTGTATGTAAACAAATTCCACTGTCCATTGTTTACAGCTACCGAAAAATCAACAAGGTCGTGGAAATTAATCCAAACAAGAGTCAGTTTGTTAAGTAAATAAACATATAATTACGGAATGTAGTTGTGATTTCCTAAGTCAACATGTTTCATTGACAGGTTTTAAGTGTATATAGTTGTCAATCTTTATTCAAGGCAGGTGTGTTTGTTATTTGAATGGACTCAAGGTTCATCACAACTTTAGGAAGCTAGCATTATTAGCCTATAAAAGTGAAATTGTACACTTTCACGACGGATTGGTATGTATTGTGGTTGGCGTTCACAGTTTTTTCCGGGTTGTCCAGTTCAATACTACAGAAAAATACACATTCGTATGGAGTGCTCGAAAAGAAATCGACAAAGAATCAAACCCAGGTCTTTGGCTTGGAAATCTACTGCTCTACGGACAGCCAAAGAAGCATGCTCCGTCAGCTGAGTGACAGAGAATGTAGAAAGTACATTTGTTAAGCCACACTGACTCTCTCCCTCAGCTGCTTACCGATGGTTGATGATTTTATGTCTAGTTATTAGGTTTTTTTTACCTAAAACATAACCACAAAACCTGAAAGACATAGGAAATATCAAGAAAAATACGGGGAGTAGTGTAAAAGGAGCGAGTCGGTGTGTTTTGTACATAATGTGTTAAATAGAATCTCTATTGCTCATTGCTCCTTTGGCTCAGTCGATAGAGCCATAGATTTTCAAGAGGAGACACAGGTTCCATTCCTTGTCAGGCACTGGACATGCAGGAGTGTGAATTTTTGTGACAGATTTATAATTAATTTGATTGATATTTATACTTTTAAGGATGAATCATAGGTTAATGTTGAAAAATACTTCAGTTTTTTTCGAATGAATTTAACATGTGGAATAGTTATATATTTCCAAATTATTTGTATTTGGTGAATGAATCATGCATTTTAAACACACCACTGTTGTTAATCAGAGTTCACATGCTAGTCAGGCCATGATACTTAAGTATTTATCAGGCTTGTTGAGCTGTTCGTGATTCACTTGTCAAACGGTGAAATTTACATCTGAACAGGTGACAACGATATTTATTACATGCAATAGACATTTAGATTTATTTCAGTTGGCTCAGTGAATTGAAAAAGTTCTGGTATTCATGACTTTCGATATGATTTAATTTGAATAACTGTACATATATAATTATAGATGAAAATGTTTTTTTTTTCTTATTTTGGATTTATAATGATTTTATTTTCTTAGTTCAAAATCAATGCCTTTTACTGAAAATACAAAGATTACTCAGTAAGTTTATTCAGCCTCTTATGGGATCCATATAATTATCAGACATTACTGGTATTTGTTTGTGAAAGGGACGTAATTGTTTACAAATCTAATTTTGATTTGTGATCAAGTTAATACAGGTGTATACCTTTAATTTGGAAATCAATGAATTTTATTGAAATAACACAATAGTCTTTTTAAACGTAATTATATTTCAAATCTATGCTATAATTTTATCAACAAAATGTCCCATTATTTGAAAATAATTGAAATATACTCAAATCAACATGAGAATGATATTTTTGAATTTGGTCTAATCAACCGTAAACAGATTTAAAACTGCTTTTGATCAAGACATGACAAAATGAGAATTATCTTCCCAAATATAATCTTAACATGATAATATGCGGAAAGATTTATATATAAGATAACGATTCTGTCAATTGTAATGTGAATTTTATAAGAGATTGCATGTCTAAACAATTTAAAGGTTACCAAAAAAATGGATTGTTGGGGGGTGGGGATTTCAGTAAATAAGGAATAAGTTCATTTTACATGAAGGTGGTCGGGTAGGAAATACAATGTACAAAAACAGCTAGAAGGAAATGTAGCTACGGTATATTTCCCTGGTAGAATTGTACCTGCTGCCACCATTTCATGATTGTAAAAGGTGACTATTTATGGATCTTATCTTTTCTCTACGTATACTCCCTAACTGTTATTCTACTTCCTAAATGTCTCCCTTAATTGGCATCTGACGTAATGAGTTGAGCACTCACCCCTGTGAGTAAGACTCTGAGTTCTGAGTTCTCTGTCCTGACTGAGACTCATCATAATCTATTAAAGTGGTAGTATAATATAACCAGATGAGTTTGCTTGCTCTGTATCTTTGACCACAAAAAGAAAGAGGTAGGTTCCGTCATTGAAAATAAACAGTAGATTTAAGGTTTCAGGCATTTTCTCTTTATTCTTTCACTCTTGAAAATAACTCTGCAAGGTTCTGTTCCCTGGCCGAGATGTGCTATAGTCTATAAAAATTTAGTTTCTGATACTGCTTAGGGCTCCACGTACAGGGTGTGGGATGACTAGTTTACCTCTTGTCAATACTTGTATAATGTGACTAGATAGTGTGTTTGTTTGGTGTGTTTGGTACCACACTTCAGTGAGATAGCACTATAAAAAGAGTTCCATTGTTTCATGGAAACGTAACACGAACATACTGCAGCCTCCCAAAACATTCACACCCTCACACACAGCAACACGTTGTACATGAGGAGACTGTTGTTAAATGATCTAAGATGTTAAAATAAGACATTAAGTCCAACCAATCAACCAATCAGTAGCTCAGTTGCCACAAGTAGGATTCAAACTTTGGACCTACTAACAATAGCCGGATAGATGGGCGCTCTGCCAATTAAACTACCCGGATCAACTTCATGTTTCTTTTATTACCCTTGATCCTCTCTCCATTCTCTCCAAGTCTTCGGGATTGAAGAATCATAAGACCCTGTGTATCACCACCATGAGTAGTTACAGTTGTTGATTCTGTACGTACAGATAAGAGGAGAAAATGTAGCAGTAGAGTTATCTGCCCTTACACGTAGGTATTGATTGTGACATCATGTGTTGTTGGCATATATACATCATGATTTTCAGAGAAAACAACATGAATTCTGCTCACAAAATAATGATGTCATAATGGATACCTACCCGCAAGGGAAGTAACTCTGTAGTTTTCAAAGACGGAATGGATCTCATAGCTCTAACTTTTTGTCCTATGGATTGAATAATCTCATCATGGCCACCGATTATTGACCCAGTCAAGTATGCCCCCCTCTCACCCCCCTCTCCCTACCCTTCTAATCCAATCATGTGTCCCCCTACATCAGCTAATCCTTTTTTGTATAAAAACTTTTTTTTGAATAATTACACAATTTTGACTAAATCAATTGTCTAGACATTTATGTAAAATTTATTCAAATTCAAGTATAATGTAAATTATTTCATAAATATAACAATAAAATGAATCATTTTGTATTCATTCAAATTGAAATATGATGCAAATTGTGTTCATAAATATAACAATAAGATGAGAGTTTTAAATAAATGTTAAAAGCATATTTTATGACATGTTTGATGATGATAATAAAGCTTTATTTTCCCAATGTTTAAATGTAAACTCAGTTTTTCTTCCATATTGCTATTCTAAAAATCTACATATACAGTATTTCTTCTAATTAGTGAAAAACTACAAGTAGGTGTATAAAAATTACATGTGTAACAGGAGAGAAGAAAATGTAGCAGCCAGACCGGGGATCGAACCCGGGACCTCCGAACACTAGCCTAATGCTCTACCAAGTTAGCTACCTGGTCATTGATGATCAACCCATTTCAATCCTGCAACATACAAACACTATGTAACAGGAGAGGAGAAAATGTATCTGCCAGACTGGGATTCGAACCCAGGACCTCCGAAAACTAGCCGGTGCTCTACGGAATGAGCTACCTTCATCGATTATTGATCCAGTCCATTCCCGCTACACTCCTTCCTCAAAGTCTTTGCCCTCAAAGATATACAAGATCTATATACAAACACATAGGTATCTTGTTTCTTGTTTAGTGCTAAGCTTGTAACAGGACAGAAGAAAAATGACCAATCCGGGTTTCAAACCCGGGACCTCTGAACACTAGCCGGATGCTCTACCGATTGAGTTACCTGGTCACCGATGATCAACCTAGTCCAATCCCACTACATATTATACTAGCACTATTCTACAGAAGTGATTTATAGGCTTGTAGTGTTATCATTAAATTGGCTCATTACATAAATCTTAATCTCGGGCGTCACATAACTCTTCGGTTCCTTATCAAATCAATCTATTATATTTTTTTGCAAGATTAATGAAGCCTCCCTTATCCACTTTTATCCCCCTTCCCCCCAAAATACACTGAACTCTACCATCTACCATTTACCGCCCCAACTCCCCCTCCCCATCCATTCCCCTCCCCCTCATTCCCCAATTTCCCTCCCCCACTCCCTTAACCATTCCCCCTCCCCCTAATTCTCCTCCATTTCCCACCTCCACCACATTCCCTTTCCCCCATTTCCCTCCCCACCTTTCTCCTCCATTCCCCTCCCCCTAATTCCCTGCCCCTCCCCTTCATTCTTAACCATTCCCCTCACCCGCATTTCTCCTCTGCCAATCTCCCCTCCCCCATAACCCCATTCATTTATCAACCCCCTCATATCCCCCATCCACCCCCCATCATTTATCACCCCCATCCCCCATTCCCCTCCCCCACCTCCAATAAGATGATTTATTATAATCTAGATAAATCCACCTGTTATGGGAGTCTATGATTGGGTTGGGTGTAGCTGATTACAGGTAAGAACTGATAAGTACTTACCTGTATGTACCTGGAATTGATTACAGAAATAGGTGCACGACTTCACAGCGAATTAATACCACTAGCATTTTACCTGGGGACTATCCTTGATTTCTACGGTAAGATTGTAATGACTCCATATTTACATTTTACTTCTATCTTACAGATGACGGCATATGCTCTTACGTGTGTCATTTTTTATGCTCGCATAATGCAAAGATCTATTAGATTTAAATTCAATCCACTTTGTAATTACGGAGATTTATAGTGTTTGATGGAATGATGGCAGTATTTAGTATTGAGTAAGTCTGCATGAATGTATTGTGAAGGACTTTGCTGTGAAATAGACAGTATTTAATATTGAGTGATTTACATGAATGGTTAATGAAGGACTTTGTTGTGAAATACTGGAGTTATTTGTTGTATAAGGGACTGGGTGTGATAAGGTGTGAAATTGTTGAGAAAGGATAAGATATTTTCAACAAAGCCAATTATCATGAGGAATCTTGTTTCTAATTCAAATTTCAAGGTCCTGATCATCAATCTATTAAAGGTCAAATATCAGTGCTTTTCCTGCCAATATATTTAGGGCCAAAATTCAGCCTTATTCCCAAACCTGTCTAAATCCCCCAATTCAGAGAGTGTAACGTGCATTTTGTGTGAAGAAACAAAAAAAAATTCGGAAATTGTAGCCCTGAATGTTGTATTTAAGTATGTACATTCTTAGACTGGTTCATAGGGAAGCATAATTATTTATTTCTACTTTTTCCAAAATTTCCCATTAAAATTTTTCCCAATTTCCTACTTCCATTGTACAAAAATTCCCAATTTTTACCAGGTGGCCATTTCCAAAGATACCCAGGAAAAACAAAGAATATGTTTAGATTGGGTTTTATGGGATAACAGAATTCATCCTCTAATTCAAATCAACATAAAAAGGTCAGAGCTTTAGGAAATAAACACCAAGAAAAAACATTGACCTTTAGTCTTGACCTTGAACTTGCCTAAAAGAAGATTCAAGCAGTTCTAACCTGAACCTGTAGTCCTTGAAAAAAATTCAGTGTGTGCCTGGAAATTGATTCCCATTTTGACATAGTTTTCGTTGCTATGGATACGGCATGTCACTCCGTATGTACTACCTGTAGATGACACGACAGACAGGTGAAATGTTTACCTGGCGTTTGTAAATAGAGAGTCAATACCTGTAATATAGATATAGCTGTGGCGTTATTGATCGTGATGTGACATTTCATGTATCCTCTGCTTAATTCTATTTTCATGTAGCCTTCAATGTTTTAAGTCCCTGTCATATCATGATAAGTCCCGGTCTTGTAAATGTTCTTCTGTTCGGAAACAAGACCCAATCCATTAATATGCCCCTGTCTTGCCATAAGCCCTGATAATAAGCCCATGTCCACCCCATTACAGTAATAAGCCCCAGTTCCAGTAATAAGTCCCAGCTCTAGTAATAGACCCCTGTCCTGTTATAAGCTTTATGTCCATCAATAAGCCCCATGAGCCATGGCCAGTTATAAGCCCCTGTCCCTTCTTATACATAACACACTGATAATGAGCCCTAATAGTGTCTGGAGATAAGCCCATTTAATGACCATATCTGGCAATAAACTCTTTGTTAAAACTTCCTGTATGGTAACATATACCCTAATTTCATTTCTGTGTATATACCATTGGACATCTACTCAACTTAATGGAATCATAAATGTCTGACTTTGAAGCCAGCTTAGACAAAACCTCAGTTGTCCTTATGGAAATTACTTCAGTTGATGTCCATATGTTTCTCTCATTTATCAACTCATTCATCCCTAAAGACATATTTAGACTCTTCTAAATCAAAGACTAGACCAGTCCATTATGAAATTTCAGGGATGAATGAGTTAATTGTGTGTCTTTTACAATTTACATTTTCAATTACTTCTCGATAACCAAAAGACCCTGAAAATTTATACTATCTAGGCCTATTATCATGCTGGATGAAGGGCTGACAAGTGCTGTTTTTTTTCCAAATGAACATGATTGACCTTCATTTAAGAGTTTTTTGGACAATAGTATATAATTGCATGGATGAGGGCTGCAAATGTTCATTCAAAAACTCCAAATGTCAAAACCAGCAGATAGAATCATTGTGGTAATTCTTGTGATAAATGCTTCCTTGTCTAAGTTTACCCTACATAGTAATTCTAATGTGATATCACCTGGATACAGGCTAAGATCATGGTAAGGAAAGTCATATTTTACTCTATATACCGGGTAGTCCTTAGATTTTAACCTGAAGGGGTGTGATGTATATATCAGGAGGCGGGAGATCTATTGCAATCAGTGATTTTCTTACTCCATGTAACTTCAGGGGCCTATAGCATTTTCAAGGGAAATAATTCATGCACCATGTGATACCCAATTACGTTTTTGTGCAGGGGTAATATCTCTAGTGGTGATGGAATGTAACTCTATGTACCCGATAATCTTCCCGCTGAAATGATGTTACTGCGGAATATCATCTTTTATTGTCATTCCATCACCAATAGAAACATTAATAGTCCTGCACAAATGTTATCAGGTACCACATGGTTAGTGAATTATTGCCATTGGAAAAATATAATATTGTATCTTTCTTGAAATATGTATATTCTAAAGAGCTTTTTTTATTTGGGAAAATATTTTCATAATATTGGGAAAATATAGCAAACTTTCTCTAGGGGAAGGAGCCATAATTCGACCCAAAACGTTTCTTAAAAATCACTGAAAATGTACTGCCTCTTCATAATATAACACATTTAGAACATACCGCATTAGACTCAATTCCCGATCAGGGCGATTAAAAAATTGAAAAATGAAAAGGTGCTTAATAAGACGAAAGTATTGCAAACCTATATAGCAATTGAAATGAGGCCTCAAAAAGGGGAGGGGCGCTTATAGAGGGACACAGGCACTTATTTGGTCGAATACAGTATGTATTGTTTTCATGTTCTTGAATTTAGCGTATTTTTCAAATGTCTGGAGCAAAGACTAAAAAAGGGAGAGGGAAGGAGGGTAAAGGCTCTGGATTGGTGGAGCACCCGGCTGACTCAGTTCAAGCCTCTTCTGCTCCTCCTACATAGGTATACAGATGAAAAGATTTGATTGTCAAATTACAAGATAGATAAATATCCATTATTTTGTATTTCTAATCATTATAAAATCACAATTTTTATCCATTTAAAAAGCCATCAGAAATTGTAGATATTTACATTTAATTCGATTATAACTGTTTGATATCTTTCTGACTTTTGAGATAGAGAAATTAAAAGAATATTCTTTAGATAGATCAGTTTTACTCGATAAGCATTCATAATGTCAAAATGTAAGGTATTTCAAATACATGTATTTCATTTGTGACATAGCTATATATATTCTTTTACATATTTGTACAATATATCATATCTTATAATTTGCCATTTACATATTATTTTTTAATTACTATGATATTTTTATGCTGAATGTTTGTTAATCTAAAGTTTTATTGATTTCAATACTGTAAGAACCCCCTGGGTCTCCCTGGGTCTGTTGAATAGACAATAAATAAACACCTTTGTTGTGGCAGCTGTCTTAAAGTACATCTTCTCTGTCCCTTTAAAACTTTAAAAAGCAATCAAAATTTACAGATATTTACATATTATCTCCTATGAAAGCTTGATATTGGTATCTTTTATTTATAATTTATTTTTTATTTCATTCTGATATTGGTATCTTTCTTACTTTACAGATTGTGCTGTCAAAGCACATGCAACTGTGTCTGTTTAAAAAGCCACCAGAATTTACGGATATTTACATCTTATCTCAATATGACAATTTGATATTGGTATCTTTCTGACTCTACAGATTGTGCTATTTACCATAAGTACCCCTGCTATCACCTGGCTATTTTTAAAACACTCCATTTCTTTCCCTTCGCAGGTGAGAACATATCATACCTGAAGTAGATCCGAGGAATTAAAGGGAAACTACCTACGGCCCGGCTCGGTGTATACAACAGAAAGCATGTGAGGTGTGATCTGTTAACCTGTGTTGTGTAAATATGTATTCCATGGATTTAAATCAAAGGCGAGAGGATTATTTTATTAGGAGTTGAAATGTAAGTATATATTTTCATATATGTATTTCCTCATTTGTTTTGATATACACCATATCAGTTATATTGTAGTTGTATTATACTCAGATATTGATCTGTTTGCCGAACAGTAGACTTGTAATACGAACTCTGTGTTTCAATGTCCGATTTAAAACCCAGGTTGTATTGATTTCAAAGTCTCATATTTATCAGGCTTGTTAACTGATACAGATTCTAGGCTACGTGACACTCTTTTGTGATTTTATTGCGTAATCATGGAGTGAAATTTAGGCCTGTACTCAAACTTATTGGGTATGTTGTATGTAATAGAAGAGGAGAAAATGTAATGGCCAGACTGGGTTTCGAACCCGGGACCTCCAAACACTAGCCGAATGCTCTAATATTGGCTAAGCTACCTAGTCATCAATGATCGACACAATCCAATCCCGCTACACTCCTCCCTTCTTTTGCCCTCAAAAGACAGACATGACCCTTATACCACCATCATGGGTATTTTAGTTGGGTGCCAATTTTGTAACAGAAGAGGCAAAAATGTAGTAGCCAGACTGGGATTCAAACCCAGGACCACCGATCATTAGCTGAATGCTCTATTGCTGAGCTACCTTGTCAATAATGATCGACACAGTACAATCCAGCTAAACTTCTCTCTTCTCTTTCAAAGTCTTAATCTTTGAAGACGTATAAGACCTTTATACCACCACCGTGGGTATTTTCGCTACATTTGTAAATCTCCATAATTTGGGACTAATTGAAAAACAATATTGTTCAAATAGACCACCATTTTAGATTTTGGCCGTTGGTATTTTTTTTATGAAAATGATTTGTCATAAAGTACTGAAGGGATCTTTCAAAAGTAAACAAAAAATATTACCGTATTCGATCTGGTGAGCACCATGGTGCTTAAAATATAAAAAAGTAGGGTGTAAGGATGCTAAGAACCAAATTTAGACTAACCCTTAGTAAAAAAAATATGGCACAAAGTAAGCAATATCAATCTATCAATTTCAGAAGATATAAAAAAAACACACAGTTTTTACATTTTCAGTTTGTATTTAATTTGTGTTAATTGAAACTGAAGCTTAAAAAAATTAACTCCTCGACCAAGTACGCATCTGAATTTTAGACTTACACAAAGTGCTTTCTAGATCTTTAAAGTGAATAGTCGGGCAAAGAAAACCAGTTTAAATGCGTTCATTTTCCTTCCAAAAGTTCTCACATATTAATACGACGGTAAAGTTCTGCTTAGTTTCCCAGTTCTGACCATTAAAGTAAAGAAAAGTTGAAAGCATTGAAAGCGAGGCTGCGTGGAAATGTAACCACAAACATAGTGAGCCGGGAGGACGTTTTAGAATTTCCATACTTTAAATTAATTTCTTCGTACGCAGACAGATTTTGACGAGAGATTTAATTTTTTTCATTTCATAAGAAAGTATACTGGATACATTCACACCATTTTTACCGACTTTAGCCATCCTTGCCCGACTGTTCACTTTAAATAAACAGTTATAAACAGCTATAGTCATGTGCCAGGTGGAGACAAGCTAGAGTTCTAGGAGAAAACTCATTGACCGACGGCAAAAATATAAAACAAAAACAGAGGGGTTCTTTGGTTTTCAAATCTGAATTTTAGACTTACACAAAGTGCTCTCTAGATCTTTAAATAAACAGTTATAAACAGCTATAGTCATGTGCCAGGTGGAGACAAGCTAGAGTTCTAGGAGGAAACTCATTGACCGACAGCAAAAATATCAAACAAAAACAGAGGGGTTCTTTGGTTTTCAAATCTGAATTTTAGACTTACACAAAGTGCTCTCTAGATCTTTAAATAAACAGTTATAAACAGCTATAGTCATGTGCCAGGTGGAGACAAGCTAGAGTTCTAGGAGAAAACTCATTGACCGACGGCAAAAATATTAAACAAAAACAGAGGGGTTCTTTGGTTCAAAATAAACAGTAGGCTTAAGATTGCAGATTTCATTCATTACTCATGACATTCACTCCCCGGGCCGTGACACACCAAAGTCTATAAAAGTGGTAGTTGCTGCTACTGCTTAGCGTTTGGTATGTACAGGGAGTGGGACGACTGGTAGGCCCGTTAGTATCTTCAGCAGCATGCTTCAGTGAGATAGCACTATAAAAATGGTTAGAGATCTACTATCACAAAGAGACACAACATGAATATAGCTCAGCCTCCGAAAACAAAGTATCACAAGGAGACACCATACCAATATACCTCAGCCTCCCAAAACACACTATCACAAGGAGACACAATACCAATATTCCTCAGCCTCCCAAAACACACGGTCACAAGGAGACACAATACCAATATACCACAGCCTCCCAAAACACACTATCACAAGGAGACTCAATACCAATATACCACAGCCTCCCAAAACACACGGTCACAAGGAGACACAATACCAATATATCACAGCCTCCCAAAATATACAAAATAGACATTCACACACCGCAATACATTGTTTGCTGGGGACACCATCTTTAAATAACCTTAGCTGTTGATAGGAGGTTAAGCTCAATCGACCAACCCCTGAAAATTCATATTGGACTCAGCCTTACAAGAGTCAGAAGAGTCCAAACGTGTCTTTAGGGGTTAACGAGTTTATATCTGCATTCTGAACAGTCTGGTTAGTATTGATTGGCCGTAATGAGCTTTCCTTGTTCCTGAGATTAGACCGACTCGGAATTCTTCGCATGCTTTGTGTAAATGGTCACCTAGAAATCGGGAAACTAGCACCATCAATAACACCGTTAATACGACCAATGAAGAATAAGTGTCAACGACTTGAGAATTTCGCTGATCTTCCACCTGATTGCTAATTTCATATCGGGAAATAAGAGTATAATATAATAACATAGGCCGAATGGCATCACCTGAACTCACCTGGTTTTGTGCCTAATCAGGTGAAGATATTTTGCCTGTGTTTGTTATGGTGGGATTTTTTTGTGGCATTGATCAGTTTATAAAAAATCCTAAGTGATGTATAGGAATCAATAGACCGTACTTGTTTATTGTGTTACCTGGGAAATGATGGAGAGACCGACTTGTACAATTCCGACGAAATTGGAGAGGGCAGCAGCATTGTCAATACTGTTTAGGTTTAGCATTAGCTCTGTTTCTGACAGAGCACACGATTTCTATATTAAATAGAGCAATTGATTATGTATCAGAGTTTTGTGTTATTTCCTTTGATATTGAGGGTTATAGTATTATTCATATCTGCTTTCCTATTTTGTGACTTCTGTCCCATAGGGTCCCACCCTACCCCCAATTCCCTGTCCTGTCCCATAGGGTCCCACCCTACCCCCAATTCCCTGTCCTGTCCCATAGGGTCCCACCCTACCCCCAATTCCCTGTCCTGTCCCATAGGGTCCCACCCTACCCCCAATTCCCTGTCCTGTCCCATAGGGTCCCACCCTACCCCC
>SAYR01029382.1:268943-324220 GCA_004382745.1 Argopecten irradians irradians
TCCCCTTACCTATCCTATCCCATTAGGTCTGACCCCCACCCCATCCAATCCCATTACCTGTCCTATCCCATTAGGCCTGACCCCCACCCCATCCAATCCCATCCAATTCCGCTTCCTATTACATTGGATCCCACCCCACATGTTAAAACCTGCCATTTAAGTACCAAGAAAGACATACAAGTCATGTAATATGGTTTACAATGCTGATGTTAGAGAAATCACATGTTATAAAACATTGTTTAATCCATGAGATGGGAGTGTTTATACAACTTCAACTCTTCTCCAGAAGAGAGGAGAGGCACTGACAGGGAAAGGGGCACTAATAACTGTGATTACACTACAATCATTACACACTTTAAAGATGCTCCACCTCTGACAAATGAGCTTCTCTGTATTGAATGATTTGAAATGATATTGATTGCATATGGATCAAAAGCAAAATGTTAGTGTTTCATTCTAAGCCACAAATTTTCAATAATATTAATGTCTGGTGATTGAGCAGGCCATATAATGGTTGGTATATTATTTTTGCAGCTTAAATTCGTTTGTAACATGTGCCCGATGTACGGGGGCATTGTCGTCTTGGAATCTATATATTTTGTCGGCGAAATGCTGAGCGATAACAGGCCAAAGATTATCATTTAGTATATTTATGTATTTCTGGGCATTTATATTTCCGTGAACATTACAAAGAGTTCCTACACCATAATATGTGATGCATCCCCACACCATAACAGATATCCGGCGCTGACGGGGAGGGCACACATGCACTCTGGTAGAAAAGATTTTCACAGGCTGTTCTCCACACATATACACGGTGATTATCACCTATTACAACCTGACTTTCAATCAGAAAATATTATAGTTTTCCAATATTGTTCCACACTAAGTCGTCTTTTTTCTAAACACCAGCTTTAACGTTTTTTACGATTTACTTCAGAAACAGCCATCTTTTTTCTGACAACTCTGCGCTTCAAATCCTTTTTATGAAGAAATCTTTGAATAGTTCGACTATTTACTGTATTTTGTACATCCAATCTTTCATTTAATTCATTAGTTATTTCCGTCAATACTTTGCCTCTGTTTGTTTTTGTGTAACGAAAAAGCCATGTTTTGTCTCTCATTGACAACTTGGACGGCCTACCTGTTCTTGCTTTGTTTTCCAGAGTTCCTCTTTCCAAATACCTTTTCCATATGGATCTAATCATAGATTCTGGTATTCCTGTTGCCTTCACCAACTCTGAAGTTTTATGTCCGTATGACTTCATTTCTATTATAACTTTTTTCATATCAGACGAAACTTCCGCCGATTTCCTCCCCATCTTTACGTGGCTTTGTTAACGTTGGTATTTTAGTAAGCTGACGTCTGTCTTTGACAAATGACGTCAGTTACGTCATCTGCGACGTCATATCAAAAAATTAGCCAAAAATATACATTTCTGTACGAGTTATACCCCTTTAATCGCCCGAAGCGCACAGCGGCAGAGCCGCCATTTTAAAAAATCGCGAATACTTTTGTCATGGTGCTGTACATTCTATGTCTGCTGTCTTACAGCCATAGCAGGTTTGACTACATTCTATGTCTGCTATCTTACAGCCATGGCAGGTTAGCGTGACGATGAAGACGCGGGACGTGTCGTCTGCACCGGTCCCGGAGGTCGGCAGGGAGTTCAGTTCCGGGTCATCGAGTCCAGCCAGTGCCTCCTTTGCCACAGATGAGATCACCCGTATATCAGAGGCAAAAAGTCGAGGCATTGTGAAAGGTCAGTTGAACTTTACTGTTATACAGTCAAACTCGTCATAAGGACAAACACCTATAAAGGACACCTGTCTATAACGGACAGAATAATCAACCTCATTTGGTGCAATTTACTCTATAATCCTCTGTATAAAGGACACCTGTATATAAAGGACAGACTCATCAACCCATTTGATATATATTATAGAATTGTCCTCGGTATAAAGAGCACCTGTCTATAATGTCCCTTCTGTGTCCTTTATAGACAGGTTTTACTGTATTGTGCACTGTTAGAGCTTACTCCTATATTAGAATTATAATAACATTTGCTTCCATTTCTGTCTATTCATATCTTCATCACCTTAGTGTTTAGTTAATTTTGTGTAAATTCTACGTTAATTGGATAGCTATAAAAGTTGGATGGGGGTTGGAACCGTGGCCTTCTGAGCCCATGTCCTCCAGAACCCATGTCTTCCAAATCCATGACGCTCTGTACCCGCAACTCTTCGTACACTTAAAGACAGAGGATATACCACTTAAGCTATTTTTTCACCAAGTATTGAACTAGTCCCACTACAAAAACTTAGATAGAGATGACAGAGTTCACTCCCTTTCCCTAATTTTATGTGAAGAATAGTTACCTACTTGAAGAAGAGTTGTTTCCCTTGCATTGACTAGTTCTTCTAATTAATTGTTATCCAAAGTTTTGATACTTTTTGTGTGAAAAACATTAGTCAGAATTTGAAAAATTAATTAAAAGATGCAAAGAATATTTGATAGAATCTGCATGTAGGAGGTAATTAAATTGATACAAAATTTTATACCTCATGGCCCCAGTTTCATCAACTTTTGATAACTTTAAATTCTTCATAGTAAATTAGTAAATTATTATAAAAGTTAGGAAAAAAATCTTAAGTTTTCTTTCACTTCTGTAATGTTTTGTTATGGAGAATTTTATGTTAAGGAATTCTTTGAAGATAGGAGCTAGTATCGATGAAACTGGTCCGGAGCCCTGTAAGTGTGTGAAGCATTTCCTACGCAATTAATTAAAATACTTCTGGGAGACTGACCAGAGTGTATGCAAAGGCATAAATTCACGATTGAAAAGTTTGAAAACAATGCACTTAATTACTGTTAATGATCTCGATGCAGGGAATATATATATGCAGCAGAAAAAAATTTCAATCCATATAACCAGTGGGTACATAATGGGATGTTCTTGTTGATATTGATCGAATACGGTGTGGGGCCAGTGGCCAGGTACTGACCGCTGGTCTGTGGTTTTTATGTAGGTACTCCGGCTTTCTTCCATCAATGTCCCTGGCTGTTAACAGGATATTTAACCAGTCAGAAACTTTAAGCACTAGTCCGATGCCCACGATTAGTAATTTTATGGCTGGACTAGTGCCTGGCAGTTGTAATGAACTAGCCCGATTGGACTAGTGACTCCACACCCGATTAAAATCAGTAAATATACTATATTTACAAGAGCGGTGGTCAATTACAACATATTTTGAGTGCATTCTGTATGTGATTATTTCAGTCCGGATGCATCATTTTGTGAAAATTTGCGTTCACAAATGCATCCAGACTGTTGTTTCGGTCGAAAATCCTGAACTGATCATGACTGAAGTGCTGAAGCAGAACGCCTAAACGGCTGTATATTTAATTTGGACTAGTGATTAAATAGTCGGACTAGTAAAACTTTTGGGTTTACTAGTCCAAATGACTAGCAGCAAAAAAAATTAATGTCACAGACTGTTTTACTTATATCAAATCAAACAAACTAATTGAATGTTTTCCTCTAGGTTGATGATATCAATATCTATATTATATGAAGTGATTTAGAAAGGTATTAATTTACACTTGAAAAGTTTGCAATATTTCACTCTATACTCATTTCCAATTGAAGAGACCTAGAGAGATATGTACAGTAAAAATATTTGTTTCTCAGTGGACCATAGATACCTGTGTGCCTAATGTACTCGCTTATACCGATAAATACAGCATTTATATCCAATTGTTTCCTTTCGTGTTTGTGATATTTATATATTTAAGTTATTGTGGTGGTAGGTAATTGAGCATTTACAGTGATTACCTCCCCTTGCTATTACCAAGTTGACATGGATACCGATTGGAAAGTTGCACCAACTTACAAACTTTGACAAATAGTAAAATGTGATCCAAAAAACGATATTTTCTTTCTGATTATACATCGATAACTTTTCTATTTATTATTGATTGTCTTAAAAATTATTTTATCAGCTGTAGAAACCCATCTGTGTTCAATTTATTTTGTTCGAAATTATTCCTGTCAAGCTAACCAGACTCTAAACTCGTGGTCGGAAACCTGTAATGATCCGGTATAATTAGAGCGGTTTGTCATTGACATTTGTAGTGATATCTCCGAGTTTAAATGGTCGTAACAATGGCACAATTAGATCAGATTTCAGTCTTTGTATCGGTAAGAGAGTCGATATCCAATACTTAATGCTAAAATAACCTGCTTGAAATATAGATCTACTGCATAATAATCAATGGAATTAGGTTACTAGTGTAATTATACTGCACACTCCAAACACTAAACCTTAATCTAAGGAATATAGGGAAATCAGGTAAAATCAATTCTTTCTATGTTTCATAGTAAATTGTCAAAGCTCAAAGAAAAAAAACACAATTTTAATCACTGAGGTATATAGAATGTATGAGAAATATCAGAATTATTTTATGCCCCTGAATGAAAAAGGGATTGGAATATTTTTTGCGGCTCTATATAAATACAGGCAAACTTGCTATAAAGGACAACTCTATATAAAGGGCACCTGTTCATAAACGACAGACTTATCAACCCAATTTGGTGCAATTTACTATATAATTGACCTCTGTGTAAAGGACACCTGTCTATAAAGGACAACTCTATATAAAGGACACCTGTCCATAAATGACAGACTTACCAACCCCATTTGGTGCAATTTACTATATAATTGACCTCTGTTTAAAGGAAGTCTGCCTATAAAGGACAGACCCATCAACCCCATTTGCTGCAATTTACTATATAGCTGACCTCTGTATAAAGGGCGACTGTCTATAAAGGACAGACTTATCAACCCCATTTTATAAAATTTAATATATAGCTGACCTCTGTTTAAAGGACACCTGTCTATAAAGGACAGACTTATCAACCCCATTTGATGAAATTTACTATATAGCTGACCTCTGTATAAAGGGCACCTGTCCATAAAGGACAGACTTACCAACCCCATTTGGTGCAATTTACTATATAGCTGACCTCTGTATAAAGGACACCTGTCTATAAAGGACAGGCTCATCAACCCCATTTGGTGCAATTTTCTATATAATTGACCTCTGTATAAAGGACACCTGTCCATAAAGGACAGACTCATCAACCCCATTTGGTGCAATTTACTATATAATTGACCTCTGTATCAAGGGCACCTGTCTATAAAGGACAACTCTATATAAAAGGCACCTGTCCATAAAGGAGAGACTTACCAACCCCATTTGATAAAATTTACTATATAGCTGACCTCTGTTTAAAGGACACCTGTCTATAAAGGACATTTTTGTGGTGTCCCTCTGGTGTCCTTTATAGAATTGTTAACTGTGTCCATTCCGTCAAATCCAAGTCCTGTCACATAACATTGCATTATGCCATGTTCCACTCTGTTATGTAGAATAGAGGCTGCATGAATAATTTATTTACATTGATGAAGCTAATGATGTAATTAGAACTAGATTCACAATGAGGGCTAAACTAAATTTGTTAATACTTCTGATTTGAGATACTAAAAATAAAACTGGAAAGTATGCTTCCCGTCAAATAGTTCCACCTGCTGGTGATTGTGATTTCTTATTTTGACATTACTTTTCACGTCCAAATCGGCAGAAATGTCTTGTGGTTTATTTAAGATTTTTTGGGCTTTTATTCACATCATGGACTACTTAATTATTATGTTTTTGCATAGTACAGAGTTATCTGCCCTTGTGGGTATGTATTGAGTGTAACATCATACTTTTCAGAGAAAATGATGAGTTTCACACGCAAAATGATGAGTTTCACACACAAAAGGATGAGTTTCACACGCAAAATGATGAGTTTCACACACAAAATGATGAGTTTCACACGCAAAATGATGAGTTTCACACGCAAAATGATGAGTTTCACACACAAAAGGATGAGTTTCACACGCAAAATGATGAGTTTCACACACAAAAGGATGAGTTTCACACGCAAACAAAAGGATGAGTTTCACATGCAAAATGATGAGTTTCACACACAAAATGATGAGTTTCACACGCAAAATGATGATGTCACAATGAATGCCTACCCACAATAGAGATAACTCATTAATATTCATAGATGGAATATATGGTGTCAAGCTTCATCAAGAAAATTCCATGAAAAGAGTCTATAAGCCACCAGACACCACTTAAAATACATGTAATGGTTGATATGAAACTAGATTATAGTAAAATTTAACCTGTCATATATTGACGAAACTTTTGTAGAAATAGATTCAGGGCAAAACTAAACAATCAACAGTAGATGATGATAAAGTTGATATCTAGTTGTAACCTAGATGTAATCAAACTTCACACATGTGTAGTCGTAGATTATCTAACTTGACATGTAAAGCATGTGTACCTGTCCTAGCCTAGATATAATCTAACTTCACAGGTAAAACATGTGCGTTGTCATAACCTATAGATATAATCTAACTTGACATGTAAAGCGTGTGCGATGTCAGGAAATGAACAGGTCAATGTACATCAAAAAAGCTTATTGTGGGCACAATGACAGTTCAGTTGTGCACAGTATTCACCTGTCACAGAGCCAAACGAATCAATACACCGAATACGGTAAACGTTACAAAGGTTTGAGGATTCTGTTAATGAATAAAACTACGGAATTCATGTCTACTCAACCGTATAGGACTTTGCATGGATGGTTGAGTGTGGAATATTTTGAATGAGTTTAATAATTTGATATGCTATGGAACTTTAGCAGGTGGCGTATGTTTCAAATTATTTAACAAAAAACCATATATCTTTTGACTCGGGCAGTACATTTTATTTTTGGGAGATAATTGTGCAACGTCATATTCATAATGAAATCATAATTAAAAAAATGCAAAGGATTTTATTACACAGTATTAAATATGTTCTGAGTTTCAACTATTCACATTGGCTAATACATGGTCATGTGGAGATTGATATTAGCCATATTGACTCAATGTTTCCATTTTGAGAAACACAGAGTCAATATTACTATTGTGATGTCACAACCGGATTGATATTGTGCTTATGAATTCCAATGCTCAAATGCTGAGTTCTCCAGGGTGGCGTCCTATGACCATGGTTCTTGTAAATTTAAAACATCATGAGAGCTTTTTTTTTAAAAATTTGTTTATGTACAACACAAGAATTGGAATACAAGTCAACAATTGAATTAACATCCTGCGAAAAAACAAAGAAAACTATGAGACAGTTACTGGGTGCAATGAAACCTGCCTTAGGGACCACCTCTGTATAAAGATCCTGCGAAAAAACAAAGAAAAATATGAGACAGTTACTGGGTGCAATGAAACCTGCCTTAGCGACCACCTCTGTATAGCGGTTGGTCTTTATAGACAGGTTTGACTGTCCCTAGGGTGGTCTATATAGACAGTTTTGACTGGCCCTTGGGTGGTCTTTATAGACAGGTTTGACTGTCCCTTGGGTGGTCCTTATAGACAGGTTGACTGCATATTTTGGGAGACTCCAGCTATCTTCCAACTTCCAAGTTCACGATGAATAACTTTAGCAGATATCATTAGTCATAGCTTTCAATATAACGTAGGAAGATTTTAATTCATGGAGAAAACTTAAAGTGAACAGTCGGGCAAGATAAGTTAAAGTTGGTAAAAATGGAGTGAATGTATCCGGTATAATTTCTTATGGAATAGAAAAATAAAATCTCCCGTCAAAACCTCTCTGCATGCGAAGAAATTAATTTATAGTTTAGGAATCCTAAAACGTCTTCCTGACTGACTATGTCCGTGGTTACGTTTCCACGCAGCCTCGCTTTCATAGTTATTTCAGTGGTCAGAACTGGGCAACGTAAGCAGAACTTGGCCGTCATTCTAATATGTGAGAACATTGGGAAGGCCAATGAAAGCATTGACTAGACTGGTTTTCTTTACCTAACTATTCACTTGAATTGCAAAGTTCACGAATAAAATCACACGCGAAAAGAAAATTGGTCTATATTATCCTCAAATGACCCTGGCTATATGTAGGACAAAAATAAACTGAACATTATTCAAAGATATTTACCGTACTGATTTGAGCTGAATTGGCCATGAAAAGGTACAGATATGATTGAGTGTATTAGGGTTTTAGACCAGCTTAATGGTTGTGTGTATGGATACAGGATGAATGGGATATTACATAGCATTAGCAGGTAGGTTCTTATTTATTACATATATTTATATCCATTGTCAAAAATTTCAATGATTTCCTTCCTGGCTTAAAAAAGTAGTTTGAATTAATTTTTTTCCATTCTCAAAAATTTCAATGATTTCCTACATGGATAGATAGTAATTTTGATTAATTAATTTGTCTCAATACCAGGTTGTTCTTATTTATTATACATACATTTTTATCCTTTTTTCAAAATTTCAATGATTTCCTACTTGGATAAATAATAATTTTAATTAACTCGTTATCAGGTCGGTTCATCTTTATTATACATACATTTTTATCCACTTTTTATCCACTTTCAAAATTTTCAATGATTTCCTAATAAGATAAATAACAATTTTAATTAATTAATTTGATCTTGTTATCAGGTAGGTTTTTATCTATTATACCATTTTTTATCCTTTTTCAAAATTTCAATGATTTGCTACCTGGATGAATTATAATTTTAATTAATTAATTTGGTTTCATTATCAGGTAGGTTCTTATTTGTTATATATACATTTTTATCCATCTTCAAAATTTCAATGACTTTCTACCTTGACAAACACTGTAACTTGAATTAATTAACTTTATCATGATAATTACCTATTTTAAGAAGGATTTTTAAGAAGGATACACAAGTTTTAGTAATTGAATGCCATAATCACTTTGACTAGACTTGACTTGACTACAGATTTACAGTTCTCAATAAATGGCATGAATAAGTGATTATTTTATGGTTTTTTAAGAGCTAGCTTAAGGCAAAGGTCCCTTTATAAGATTATTGCATGGCTTTTGTGTAATAAGATTTAGTACACCTGGGAAATTATGTAATAACTGGTTTATTTAATCTCTAACAAAATGAAAAGTTGTCTCTATATCCCACTGCTTTACCTTCAGAGTTTAGAGATATTCAATAACAGATTAAAATGGCAAGGTTACCTGGTAGAGAAATCAAACCCAAGGGAGATAACATGGTAGAGAAATTCAAGTCAAGGGAGATAACATGATGTAGAAATTCAAGGAAGAACTTCAACCCAAGGTAGACAAATGCAACTCAAAGGAGAAAGCATATGATTTGAGAAATTCAACCCAAGGGAGATATCATGGTAGAGAAATTCAAGTCAAGGGAGGTAACATATGATTGAAAAATTTAACCCAAGGGAGATAATCTTGGTATATGACAACAAAGTCAGCTCCCTTCTAATGAAAACTTGCTCTGACAGAATATTTTGATTTATCACATTTTCTTATGTTATAACCCTAGTGCATCACATTTTCTTATCTTATAACCCTAGTGCGATCCTATGACATGTATATATTAATGCAGATTTATTCATTAAGCAGGAATTCTTCTGAAGTTTCTGATCTGGAAAAAAAGCTTGTGGTAGTAGGTTTCGTAACAGGAAGACCTTAGGATTTGAACCCGGGACCTCCGAATGCTCTACCTATTGAGCTACCTGGTCAACGATGATTTATCCATTCCAATCCCGCTACATTCCTCCCTCCTTCCTTAGATTATTTTCCTCAAACACCCTGGCTGTTAATAGGACATTCAGCTTCTATTCATTGGTATGGAGGTAAATTTCAAACATTTTGTATAGCTAAATGTAAATCGCAGAAAAAAAGCCTTGCAGTAACCTACACATGGATATCAAGGCCGTTTAATGCAGTTTGATTCTATTCTGTTTGATCAGTTTAGTCATTAAACATTCTTGCTAGCCAATACTGCAATTATATTTGTTTAATGTTCTGAAATAGCCTTGTGGTCTATAGAAATTTTATTTGCATAATGCGGTTTTTGAACATGGTTTTTGAATAGGAAAAAATGGCACACAGATATGAAGTTGTGAAAAGCCATTTTCACCTCCGTGTTTCCAGTACAAATTTAAAGTTCAATGGCCTCTTAGTGATATTTTTTCATAATTTAAATATCTATATATAGATTTCCATAAACCAATAACCACAGACAGTACTGATATCTAGTTAACTTATCAAATTTTATTTCAAAATATTTTTTTTTCCAATAAACTTTATTAATACATTCATTTAGAAGAGACAATCTCAACAGACAGGAGGTGGATATTTTTAAGATTTATTCAGGTATAAAGTTTACCGGTTTCGCCCATGTTGGGCTTCATCGTTTCATTTCTGAACATTTTTTGTCAATAAATATTATAAATATATAGAGTTATACTGAATATTATGCAGTAACATGTATCAACAATTAGATCAGAGAACAGACTACTAAGCCTATACTGAACTTCTTTCATAAAATTATTTCAGTACAGTGTATGTGACTACACGATAAGATTATAATTTGTTGACAACTTTAATATCTGGCTGTTATTAGGATTCAAAACAATCTGGTGATATGCTTGTCAATCACATCATGGCCATGAGGTCATTGTAAGCTATTTATAGTTTCTACCGGGTGTACATAGTCTTTTTGGCTATTACGATGACATAATCTGACGCTATGATTTAACTTGATCCAACTTGTTGCTTGCATGAATGTCTATGTTTTGGGAGACTGCGGTATATTCATGTTGCTGACTTTCTCCTTACAATTGTGCGACTCTTGTCCTTTTTATATGGCTATCTCACTGAAGCATGCCACCAAAGACTCCAAACAAGAACTTCTCACCCGGTCATGTTATATATTGAAAACAGACAAAACAACCGATCCAGTATTATATGTTAAATGCTATGAATTAGTAAAACCTACCAATCATATAGACTATCGTGTGTGTCGGCCAAGGGCAGAACCCAGAGCTTTCCTCACCGCAATGAG
Organism: Argopecten irradians irradians; assembly: GCA_004382745.1. Lineage (NCBI taxonomy): Eukaryota > Metazoa > Mollusca > Bivalvia > Pectinida > Pectinidae > Argopecten > Argopecten irradians. The sequence continues at coordinate 279,938 of SAYR01029382.1, forward strand.
AAGGCCAAAAATGAAAGCCTTCCTCATATGAACGAGCTCTCAACTCAAGGCCAAAAGTGTGAGCCTTCCTCATCGGAATGAACACTCAACTGAAGGCCAAAAATGAAAGTCTTCATCACAGGAACGAGCTCTCAACTCAAGCCCAAAAGTGTGAGCCTTCCTCGCTGGAATGAACACTCAATTGAAGGCTAAAATGAAAGCCTTCCTCACATGAACGAGCTCTCAACTCAAGCCCAAAAGTGTGTGCCTTCCTCGCTGGAATGAACACTCAATTGAAGGCTAAAATGAAAGTCTTCATCACAGGAACGAGCTCCCAACTCAAGTCCAAAAGTGTGAGCCTTCCTCGCTGGAATAAACACGCAATTGAAGGCTAAAATGAAAGTCTTCTTCTCAGGAATGAGCTCTCAACTCAAGCCCAAAAGTGTGAGCCTTCTTCGCTGGAATGAACACTCAATTGAAGGCTAAAAATGAAAGCCTTCATCACAGGAACGAGTTCTCAACTCAAGCCCAAAAGTGTGAGCCTTCCTCGCTGGAATGAACACTCAATTGAAGGCTGAAAATGAAAGTCATCATCACAGGAACGAGCTCTCAACTCAAGCCCCAAAGTGTGAGCCTTCCTCGCTGGAATGAACACTCAATTGAAGGCTAAAATGAAAGTCTTCATCACAGGAACGAGCTCTCAATTCAAGCCCAAAAGTGTGAGCCTTCCTCGCTAGAATGAACACTCAATTGAAGGCTAAAATGAAAGTCTTCATCACAGGAACGAGCTCTCAACTCAAGCCCAAAAGTGTGAGTCTTCCTTGCTGGAATGAACACTCAATTGAAGGCTAAAAATGAAAGCCTTCATCACAGGAATGAGTTCTCAACTCAAGGCCAAAAGTGAAGTGGAACGATGTGACTTGTACATATATAGTGTTGAGTGTGAGTATATGTACATGTACTTTACTTCTTTGGTACAGTGAGTAGGGCCACTGCTTATCACTTTGTAGATCTTGGTTCGATTCCTGCTCAGAACAGGAATGTACAAAAAAAATATATTTCCCTGTTCATCTACACAATAGTGACTCAGTGCTGGACAGCTATATGTTTTTATTTTCTCTGTTAAAGCTATTGGGATTACTAGTCGTTTTAATACGAATACACACGGCTTTACAACCTATCACTCCCTGGTATACCTAAGACAGTCTGTAAATGTAAACAATTATATCCATGTTTTCACAGTCGACAGTGTGGACAGATAACATGGTCACGCTTCATCGAGCAATAATTGGTTTGGGTCATTGCAACGGATTTACTGTGTACTTATATCGCTGTTCATTAGACCGTGAACCACACCTGTATACTAGAGGGGTTTTTAAACTTTTTGCTGCCCCGTTATAAGACTTTTAAAGAATTGTTAAGTAAGACAGCATATGTCATTATTCATGTTCAATGTCTCTCTCAACACCTCAGCTTGGATAGTTTTATTTGATTTTTGTCTTAAGTGGTTTTAACATTTTTCAAACCAGCTGATTACGTACTCAGATTGTGTACTCGGATTGATGTTTGCCAACTTTGAGGAAATCTATTAAGTTCATTTAAGGGTATATATACTGGTACCTGAAGAATATAAAGTCTGTTATGAATTATTCGTTCTGTTGTCTGATCAGTACCGTTAGCGACTATACATTCGTTTATAATACATCTTAGTCACGATTGTCCGCTACCGGGAACGGAAATTACCTACAGCAGAAAAACGGAGTGTGTTACCATTGTATGTATGGAAGTGGACTCAACTGTTATTGTGATTTGACGTCTATAAGGAAAACAAAGCTAATTGAACAAGATCAATAAGCTGACAAACTGATGATTAAACGACCGCGGGTCGACGGTAACTCTATATACAGACAGTGTGATTCTAACACAGGCTATCTATTACAGTAACCTTATAAACTCGTGGAAATCAGGATTTAATCATGGACTCATTCCAGGTATGTCTTTATATAATCCTCATTTTATGAATGACATTTTGTTTTTGAAAGGTATAAATTATTCTTCATTTTTGAAATTTTTCTCTGTATCTTGAATATCACCATATCATAAACAGGTGTTTCAATGTTTCGTTCATAACATATAGGGATGTGGTTCTTCCTTTTTTAGAGGATTTCGTCTGATAGAACAATATGATTATCATTTCCATAAAAAACAGAACATGCAATCACATGGCAACCAGAGCCCCCAGCACAGACTGGTACATTGCTCAGTTTTTCAAAATGCACAAAACACTGACTTTTGGGGATTATTGAATTGTTGTTGTGGTTCTATGCAAAATTATGTATGATTATCACCAGGTACTTGTTGTTGGTTGGTGGTTTTTCTCTTAGAACTCATCAACATTTGCCGTTAATCTTGGGCAAAAGAGTTTTTGGTTGCTACACTGAAATAATAGCAATCACTTAAAATAACAAAATTATAATGATAATTAGTCATTTGAGTTTTTGTGTATGAAAATAATTCTTGACTTTGTCAGGTTTCAATCAATTTTAATTTGATGCATTATTTCATTGTTATGTATGTCAGTATGGCGGTCGTTTTGATTAAAATTCAATATTTCCTCTTACCATGCCTGTAACAGCAGTATACATAGTCTTACATTGAAGTTATGACGTCATTAACAGTGTCAATTATATACATTATTTGTAAATACTAATTTATTGACGTATGAGGTATAGATTTAAATGTTTGTGTACCTGTTAACAGCACTGTTTACAGACAGACTGGACAGTATAACTTGGGGCCGTGGTGGCCGAATGGTCAAGATATATCTGGAATCTCATGTGGGGAAGTTGCCAGGTACTGACTGCTGGTCGGTGGTTTTTCTCCGGGTACTTTGGCTTTTCTCCACCAAAATACCTGGTACGTCCATATATGAACCTAGCTGCTTCTTGTTTTGATAGAGATAAAAAAAAACATTCGTCAGCGATGGACCATCTTTAACTGATTACACTGTTCTATAGAAAGGTTGTTTCGATTTTCTCACAACTCTTCAAAATTAAACTTAAACAATACAAACCTTTATATTTAGACTACCTAAAAGTGTAAACAATTTTTGTATATTTTATTGAAATTATCAATTAACGTTGAGGAAATTTTTCAATATATTCTTTATATATAAACTTTATAAACAGGTTTGTGAATGGTTTTCCGTGGATCTTTTGATGTATTTTTTACATCATTAACTTAGCATTCATCCCTGAAATTTCCCTATGGGCTAGTCTAGTCTTTGATTAAGAAGATCCTAAATGAGTTCTCAGGGGTGAATGAGATAAAATACTGAAGTGGATGGTATACAATGATTGACCAGAAGTCGGAACTTTTCAATATTGACTTAAATCTGTGTGAATAGAATTCTATTGATATATATTTTAAAGTTAAATTTCCAACAGAATAACATTAAGAACAAATATGAAAGGAAGCATTAAAATACAGAATGTTTTAGGTTCAAAGCTGAAATTCAATTATTTTCAACATAATTACATTAAGAATAAATATTAGAGGAAGCATTTAAATACAGAATGTTTTAAGTTTCATAGCTGAAATTCAACTAATTTCAAAGGAATCACATTAATGCAATCATTTTCAAATGAATCACATTAAGAATAAATATTAAATGAAGCATTTAAATACAGGATATTTTAAGATTCGATCATAACAGAAATCTAATTCATTTGATATTTAAATAAAAAATTTAATTAAATGAATAGTTAATTGAATATGATAGAAAATAAAAATCAAATTTGTTATAGATGAATACAGGTTTAGAGATATACCTGGTTAATTGAAAAATATAGTAGTTGAATTCAAAAGATGTTTGTCAAGTCAATTAATTCAAATAAATTTGATTTAACCATATATTTTTAATGCCCCTCAATCTTGTAGAAAAATTAAGGAGAGACAAGAACGTTATTTTTTTTTTAATATTTTGATGTGTACATATACCAGTACTAAGATTTATAGTTATGTAACCCCTGGTCAATAATGGCTGGCTCGGCTAGAGAGAACTTCTCTTTTGGTTGAGGGTCAGACTTGTAACCCAGAGGTCATGAGCTCGATTCCTGGCAGAAGAAATGATTAAATGTAATATAAAAAATAAGCACCCTGTTATACCTAAGTAATGTATGTGGGTTTTCAAAATTGTTAATTATTCAACAGAAAAAGGGGGAAAAGCTAACAAAATGGAATAAAAAAAATAAATAAAAAAGCAAAATTTAGGGCTCTTTAATTAAGAGGAAAATAAACATGACACCTAGCTGTCAGTAACTGATTAAGAGGTTATATTTTGTAATCCTCAGGACAAATAGTCTCCAAGGGTGAAATTATACAACCAATATACCTGAGATTGTTTTTTCTACACCAATCATATTTCCCATGATAAGCACCCTGGGCGCTCAGAAAATAAAGCTTAACAGGGAGGGGGGTGGGGCACTTATAAGTGAACTATAATGTAAGTTTGGCACGTAAAAACTAGCCATATTTTCATATTTTAACTCTTTCTGTACGCATGGTACATTAATCTGTTACAGTAAACATGCATATGCCTTTGAGATGCATTATTATGTTGTGATTCACTTGTAAAAGACACCAAAGTCCATGTGATATAGGATACATTGCAGATCTTAGAGGCATCACATGTACAATGGTTAAATCCATGCGTAGATGTTTATAAAACTTTTAACTCCTTCTCCAGAAAAGGGGAGGGACACTAATTATGGCCAAAATGTAATTGACATATATGTTAATAATCCACTATTTGTTACAATATTAGTCTGGTAAGTGACTATGTATACTGAGTCGTTAAGCATCTGATAGTTCTACACCAGTAGTCACCCAGGCTGGCCCGGCCCGTGCAGTTTCATTTAATGCACCTTATCTTCAGCTATATATTCCGTAAACTTAAAATTCTATGTGGAAATAACATGATATTTTTATCAGCGGAGGTAGCCACTTTTACGACAACCTACATGTGCAGAAATCATAATACACACTCTAAAAGTGGGACGTTAATACTTGATTCAGATGGCGGTTTGCTAGCGGTTGTCTTTGTAGCGTATGTAAGGGAGGTAATTGAGGCGTGTCTACCTTCCCTCACGAGAAGATAACTCTGTTATATAAAAAGATGGATTAGAAAAACACCACTTGAGACACATTTGAACTCAAGGACATGAAGAGTTCATTATTGAATTTCAGGGGTGAATGGGTCAAGATTGAGACTGGACTTCAAATGAATGGAATATACGGGTGTTGGAGGCAGGCCTTTTTGGCCTTTTGTTACTAGACTTCAAATGAATGGAATATACAGGTGATGGAGGTAGGCCTTTTTGACCTTTTGTTACTAGACTTCAAATGAATGGAATATACAGGTGTTGGAGGCAGGCCTTTTTGGCCTTTTGTTACTAAACTTCAAATGAATGGAATATACAGGTGTTTGAAACAGGTCTTTTTGGCCTTTTGTTACTAGACTTCAGATGAATGGAATATACAGAAGTTGGAGGCAGGCCCTTTTGGCCTTTTGTTACTAGACTTCAAATGAAAGGAATATACAGGTGTTGGAGGCAGGCCTTTTTGGCCTTTTGTTACTAGACTTCAGATGAATGGAATATACAGGTGTTGGAGGCAGGCCCTTTTGGCCTTTTGTGACCAGACTTGAGATAAATGGAATATACAGGTGTTGGAAGCAGGACCTTTTGGCCTTTTGTTACTACAGACTTCAGATGAATGGAATATACAGGTGTTGGAAGCAGGCCTTTTTGGCCTTTTGTTACTAGACTTCAGATAAATGGAATATACTGGTGTTTGGAAGCAGGCCTTTTTGGCCTTTTGTTACTAGACTTCAAATGAATGGAATATACAGGTGTTGGAAGCAGGTCTTTTTGGCCTTTTGTAACTAGACTTCAGATGAGTGGAATATACAGGTGTTGGAAGCAGGCCCTTTTTGGCCTTTTGTTACTAGACTTCAGATGAATGGAATATACTGGTGTTGGAAGCAGGCCTTTTTGCCTTTTGTTACTAGACTTCAGATGAATGGAATATACAGGTGTTGGAAGCAGGCCCTTTTTGGCCTTTTGTTACTAGACTTCAGATGAATGGAATATACTGGTGTTGGAAGCAGGCCTTTTTGGTCTTTTGTTACTAGACTTCAGATGAATGGAATATACAGGTGTTGGAGGCAGGCCTTTTGGCCTTTTGTTACTAGACTTTAGATAAATGGGATATACAGATGTTGGAGGCAGGCCTTTTTTAGCCTTTTGTAACTAGACTTAAGATGAATAGAATATACAGGTGTTTGAAGCTGGCCCTTTTGGCCTTTTGTTACTAGACTTCAGATGAATGGGATACACAGGTATTGGAAGCAGACCCTTTTGGCCTTTTGTTACTAGACATTAGATTAATGGATATACAGGTGTCGGAAGCAGGCCCTTTTGGCCTTTTTTTACTAGACTTCAGATGAATGGAATATACAGGTGTTGAAAGCAGGCCCTTTTGGCCTTTTGTTACTTGACTTCAGATGAATGGAATATACAGGTGTTGGAAGCAGACCCTTTTCGCCTTTTGTTACTAGACTTCAGATGAATGGATATACCGGTGTCGGAAGCAGGCCCTTGTGATCTTTTGTTACCAGACTTAAAGTGAACAGTCGGGCAAGGATGGCTAAAGTCGGTAAAAATGGTGTGAATGTATCCAGTATAATTTCTTATGAAATGGAAAAATAAAATCTCTCGTCAAAATCTGTCTGCATACGAAGAAATTAATTTAAAGTTTGGAAATTCTAAAACATCCTCCCGGCTCACTATGTCCGTGGTTACATTTCCACGCAGCCTCGCTTTCAATGCTTTCAACTTTTCTTTACTTTAATGGTTAGAACTGGGAAACTAAGCAGAACTTGACCGTTTCATAAATATGTGAGAAATTTTGGAAGGCCTATGAACGCATTTAGACTGGTTTTCTTTGCCCGACTATTTACTTTAAGATTAATGGGATATACAGGTGTTGGAAGCAGGCCCTTTTGGCCTTTTGTTTCTAGACTTCTACAGGTGTTAAAAGCAGGCCTTTCGGCCTTAAGCTTTGTTACTAGACTTCAGATGAATGGATATATAGGTGTTGGAAGCAGGCCCTTGTGATCTTTTTTTACCAGACTTAAGATTAATGGAATATACAGGTGTTGGAAGCAGGCCCTTTTGGTCTTTTGTTACTGGACTTCAGATGAATGGAATATACAGGTTTAGAAGCAGGCCTTTTGGCCTTTTGTATACAGGTGTTGGAAGCAGGCCTTTTTGGCCTTTTGTTACTAGACTTCAGATTAATGGAATATACAGGTGTTGGAAGCAGGCTATTTGGTCTTTTGTTGCTAGACTTCAGATGAATGGAATATACAAGTGTTGGGAGCAGGCCCTTTTGGCCTTTTGTTACTAGACTTCAGATGAATGGAATATACAGGTGTTGGAAGCAGGCCCTTTTTGCCTTTTGTTACTTGACTTCAGATGAATGGAATATACAGGTGTTGGAAGCAGACCTTTTTGCTTTTGCCTTTTGTTACTTGACTTCAGATGAATGGAATATACAGGTGTTGGAAGCAGACCCTTTTGGCCTTTTGTTACTTGACTTTAGATGAATGGAATATACAGGTGTTGGAAGCAGGCCCTTTTTGCCTTTTTTACTTGACTTCAGATGAATAGAATATACAGGTGATGGAAGCAGGCCCTTTTGGCCTTTTTTTACTAGACTTCAGATGAATGGAATATACAGGTGTTGGAAGCAGGCCCTTTTTGCCTTTTGTTACTTGACTTCAGATGAATGGAATATACAGGTGTTGGAAGCAGGCCCTTTTGGCCTTTTGTTACTAGACTTTAGATGAATGGAATATACAGGTGTTGAAAGCAGGCCCTTTTGGCCTTTTATTACTAGACTTCAGATGAATGGAATATTCAGATGTCGGAAGCAGGCCTTTTGGCCTTTTATTACTAGACTTCAGATGAATGGAATATACAGGTGTCGGAAGCAGGCCCTTTTGGCCTTTTGTTACTAGACATCAGGTTAATGGAATATTCAGATGTTGGAAGCAGGCCCTTTTGGTCTTTTGTTATAATAAAAATAAATCATACCGCCAAGACAGACATGTATTGAATGGTTCATATGATGTTCATAATGCGACCAAACGTTGTGCCAAAACAATGCTTTAAAAATAACACAGACCGGGACTTTATACAATACAGTATGGTAATATATGTAAAACACCTGTACACTCAAAAGTACAGACAAAAGATTGGTATTGTCTTTTCTGTTTTTATAAACCAATGAAAATTCAAGACTTTATGATAAAAAGATGAGTTCCCATGTATGTGTCTTTAGTTTTGGATCTCTTGAAACTTATTTCATTTCTGACTGGGTTGTATAAGTTATGCGGTTTACATGCATCAATTCATTCACCCCTGAAGATACATTTGAACTCGTCTATTTCAAAGACTGGAAGAGTTCATTATGAATTATTAGGGATGAATGAGTTAATAAATTGTAAATTATTATTCCAGTTTAACATTGCATTTTACAGCATAACCTGCCTTATAGCGACCACCTCTGTATAACAACACCCTGCTTAGTAAGACCATCTTCTCAAGGTCCTATATAGCAAATTTCACTTGGTATTCTTATCTTAATCCTGAAGGATAAATACTAAAACAAATTACTTATGAGTCATATCCATTGTACGATAGTTGCAGATATAGATGATATAACAATATATTGATAAAGCTAATATTAACCCTGTTACGGTAATAGCCCAAAGGGATATGCGACTGCAGAATAACTGACTGTTTTGTAAAATGTCAGTCATGTCAGTTTTGAAACTGAAATAAAATGCTAAAAAGTGTGATGCTGATGGCTGGATGATAGCTCACTTGATGCAGCCAAAGGGCATAAAGCTCACCTGATATTTGAAGTATAGATGAGCTACAAATAAATTTTTCACGCAAGGAAAATTTGAACTTTTCACATTAAGGTTAACAACACGCTAAATGACACCAAACACATTTGCTGGTGTCTTCTGTATGAAAATTTGCCTTGGTTGGGATATTTACTGAATTACAAAAAACTGTGAATTAAGAAGCTTAGAAATGGGTTGGTCTGTGTTGTTGTAGATGCGACGATTAAAAAATTGTAGGTTAGTCCTAATGCTATAAGTGTTCTGAGGTAGAGGTGGAGAAAAAATCACAGGAGTTCCCAGAGTAAAACTACCAACATTTAGTCAGTGTCGACCAAAAATTAGAGGGCTAATATGGTATGTGTAATATGTTGGAAAACCCTGGCCCTTTTGCAGCTAGGTCATCTATGTGTCATTTCAGTGACGTCAAGGGGTGAAGGAGACAAAATATTTAAATCACCCCTGGATCAGGAATTTTTATCCCTTACTGAAGATATTTACCAATAGTAAGATTTTACTGTTGACAGAAAGTTGTAAGGGTGTTCTAGGTATAATATAATACAACGTTGATCTGATTTAATCCCATAAGTAAGAGAATTAGTATTTCATTTATAAGTAACTTATACATACATTCCCTTAGAATTGTTAAATCATTCATAGGTAAGTATAGTTACTGCCCCTTTGAACCTTAATCCTGACACCCCTATAAAGTTATGATAGACTGTCTTGATCAAAGTTGGACTATACCCATTCTTGAATTATAGGGATGTCCATTTCACATGCTTATAGTTTTAAGTCTTAAAACTTTAGATATGTTTATGGATATATTTGGGTAAAATTTTGTTCTTTATTACACTTAAGCGGTGAAAAAATGGAGGAAAATGAAAAAGAACATTTGGTGTGATGATTTATGTGACCAATTAGACAGGACAAAAAAATGTATGAAATTCATACAAAAAGGAAGGCGAGAAAAGATCGTCCATGTCGCCACAGGAGAGGTAGGATTGAGGGTCACATTTGTGGGATTGAGATTATAACACGCTGTTGGATATTGAGATTGGCCTAGCTAGCTTGGATATTATAGCTACACATGAAATTCTTGTTTATTATTTAAGATTCATTGGAATGCTGTTTGTGTTGAATTTTTGTAGATTTTGTTTTTATTAAAAAAGAATGTTTTACTTATCTTTGAGGACCATGCAGTAGATTGGCCTTTTGCTAAGTACGGTAATTATTATTTGCTGTCAAAGACATTGTAATTCTTATCTTTTCTTTGACTTTTTGTGACTATTTATCTGAATATCTATATAGTTATCATACTGTAAGAATAGAAAAATGCATCCCCCTCCACTTAAAAAAACTTAAGAATCTTAAAAACAAAAGTTATCTCCCCTTATGGAGTGTGTACTTCTGTTCTGATAATATGCTTCGTCGAATGGTTCAGAACAAAATAACATTTCTTCTTGCAGGTTCTGAAGATTATCTCCCCTTAGTGAATTATATTTCTGTTAGCAGGTTCTGAATAAATCATCTCCCGTTATCTATAACTCACCCCTGAAATTCATAATGAACTGTGTTAGTCCTTGATTGAGGTGGGTCTAAATGTGTCTTCAGGGGTAAATGAGCTCCTTGTAATAAAATGCAATTTCTATTGCAGGTTCCGACGAGGCATCATGGAAGGAGACGATCCGTCTGCAGATGGAGGATGAGCTGAACCAGAGAGTTCGCGAGGCTCTGGAAACTCCACCGCTCGAACGCGCTGCAAAACAGAAACACTCACATGCAGGATCAGGGTCAAGGTCAGATGGCTTCGGGTCACGAATCATATTTAATTTTGATAATCGTGACTATCTAAACAATCAGAACTGGCGTGCTATCCAGGCCCAGCGCCAGATGCAGAGGCTGGTCAGAATGAATTATATTCAGCAAAATCCAAATATAGATTTCATGTTTCGTGACGAGTTATCAAAGTCCAATCAGGATGAATTTCCTGGCGTGTTCGGTTTGGAAAATCTGTCGGAAGGAATAAAGGATTTAAATCGTCAGACTTTGGAAAAGTATCCGACGTTACGACAGATTCAAAGGCAGTTTTATACAAAGGAAGGATATCTGGCAGCTCTCCGGGCCGGAAAGTTTCCAGACGGAACGAAAATTTCCCTGGAAGGAAATGGGACCTATGTTGACAAATTTGGTGTTGTTAGGGACGGAAACGGCCCCTTTTGGCCGTCAGACGTTGGACCTTTGTTTCCGACCCCTCGTTTTCTGTGGTTTACAGAACATCTTCCAGTAGAGCCATTGTTCTTCCATATACACAGTAAGTACATTTTATAACACTTACATTCATTTGATTTCAGGGTGACAGCCAATTCTTCTTTTTTCTTGTGTTTTATTTAATTCAGTTCTTTAAAGTGTATAGTTGGGCAAAGGAAAGCTAAAGTCTGTAAAAATGGTGTAAATATATCCAGTATAATTTCTTATGAAATAGAAAAATAAAATTTCCTGTCATAATCGCTCTGAATGCAAAGAAATTAATATATATGATAGGAATCCTAAAACTTCCTCCCAGCTGGCTATGTCTGTATTGACATTTCCACACAGTCCTGCTTTCAAAGAGTCGGGCGAATTTATTTTTCAGAACAGTACTTTAACATGAGACTTTTCTATAATTTCAATGGTAAAAACTGGACAACGTAAGCAGAACTTGACCTTTGGTATATATAAGGACTTTTAGAAAGTCAATGAATACATTATAAATTTAGATTGGTTTTCTTTGCCCGAAAATTCACTTAAATGTTGAATTTTTTCTGCCATATTATGGTTGCTTTAATTGAATTTCAAACTTGTACTTGGCATAAAGTACTTTGTGTCTTGTACTTTCTGCTAAAAAAGTATCCAGAAACTTTTGATGCAGAATTAGATATTTGGATACGTTTGAAATCTATATACCAAAGCAGTGAACCATTTTACATGAAAATTCCATACCCACCTTTCCATCAATCATCTCTCTCCCTCTGAATCCCAATCCAAGCCAACATTTTCTGATTTCAGCATCCCGGTAATTTGTCAACTAAATAGTGAATGTAAAAACAGCAGTGGGGATGACACACCTAGTTTTCTTTCATACCTACACGTGTAATACTGGCTGGTCTCGGGCAATACACTCATGTCGCCTGAGGCTGTATTGCATGGCTACTCATGCGATAAAGCCTCATGACGTCACAGCGTCAATAAAATCTCTATTTCCTCAGTAAAATTTTAACATTTTTTTTCCACAAAATTGGCTGGTTTTACTATAAAAGATGCAAGCAATGTAATTTGTGTTGAAAATATCATGTAATTTTTCATGTATGGAAAATTGACTTCCAGCCGTGGATTTCTTTGAATTTATCTCAAAATGGCAGGATATTATAGTTGTAAAATTGCAATAAAATGTTGAGGTATGAAAGAAAAATACTCTTTCATAAGTGGATATGAAGGATAGGGATATTCTACTCTCGGGATCACAAAATGTTGCAAAATCCTCGGCAAGCCTCAGGTTTTACTACATTTGTGACCCTCGGGTAGAATATCCCTATCCTTCAAATCCACATATGAAAGAGTCTTATATTATCACAGAATCTGTCTGATTTTGCACATATAATAATTATATGTCAATCACTAGTGTAATATTACCTGGAGCGATTTTCATTGGCTGTGAATTAATTGCGACAATGTCATCAGAAAAAATAATGTGACGTAGTTCTCAGGATTTTGAGGACAGTGGGACAAAATGGCAGTCTTCACTGGGTTTTCACTATATATTTTGAGGTTTCAAATGTAGGTTGTTGTTATGTAAAACTTGTCTCAAAGTTTTAATGTTTGATGGCAAATGCATAAGCCTCGCAAAAATAAAAACTTCTTTTTTCATAAAATCTCATATGAAGTGAGCATGAGAAGAACAACAAGAAATTTATAAAAGTAATACAGATCGGCATCAACACAAATGAATCATGTTGTAAAATGAGTTTAAAGCATCGTGAAAACAAGACAAATAAATCAGCATTTAAGCTGCATATGTATAAGAGAAAGGGAGGCCACTCATAAATTACTATCTTCAAGATTGAAGTGAGTAATGAGAGATGGTAGCGAGAAAGCGAGACTTAGTACAGAATTGATTATGATTGGGTTATTTTGGGCCTACAAAGACATGTTAAAAATGAAGATTTAAATAAATTAAAAAAGTCAATAAAATTACTGTTTTTTTAATGTTAAGAAGCTACTCAGCAGAAGCAGATAATTCAGCGTTTTTCTTCAGTTGGAAAAGTTACTTTTAAAATTTACGCCATTACCACCATTGAACAGTTTGAACTTAAAATAATTAATTGCAGCCCGAAAAAAATTCCATTGCACTATGTGCTATTTAGAATGAAGTACTGATTGTGCATGTACCAAAAGTAAGATATATCATTGTATACACTTTTGTGTTATTAAATTAGACATATATACACACATATTGTTCAAATGATTAAGTATCATTTATGCTCTAGCTGTTGGCGATAAAGCATCTTTAAAAAGATCTAAAAAATAAGTAGCATACTTGGTTTTTTATATGTATGGATGTGAAAATTAGAGAATTCTGGTGAATTCATCCGTTCTTTATAAAAATGTAAAAAATGTTACAATGGTGTGTTTTGATGATCACAAAGAGAGACAACTCTGGTGAACTTCAAAAGGAAAAAAAATGTATGATAACTTATTTAGTTCCGTTTGAAGAAAGACAACTCTTACAGACTTAAAAGAATCAAATTGATAAAAAAGTTGTTTTTCCTCCTTTTCAAGAAAGATAACTCTGTCATTATTTCAGAATCTTATCAAGTGGAGATAATAAGCTGTTAAAGTTTGGTGTATCAATATAATAATTTGACGTCAACCTTTTCTGTTTGGTATTTTTTGAGCTCCTGAAATATAAATAAACCAGATCTTATATTTAAAAGTTTCTGAAATAGGGGACTCTTTGATGCAATTAGTGGTAATTTTTCAATCTAACTTAATGGGGTTAGTTGCTCTGACACTATAGATATATGTATAATTGTAATATTTAACTTAATTATTAAGTGTCAGTCATAGTTTTGACAAAATTTCAGCATTATAAGTGTAGTATTGATGATTGAATTTTAAATGCACACCAACCTCTAATTTCAGGACTACCAAGATAAATATAGCCAGTTAAATTATATTTTTGTGAGTCAAAATGTTTGTGTTTTGAACTAAAAATATCATCCCACAAAAAAAAATTGGCTATATATTATCAATAAAGTTCAGCTCATTAATCAATCTAGGGGGAGATATTCAAGTTTTGAAATTCAGCTGAAATCTGTGATGGCCAGTCTAGTTGAAATTTGTCTTGATATCACTTTCATAATTGCTCACAATCATTAATCATTAATAAAAATATATTGAGAAAAAAAAAATGTCATGTGTATGTTACGCTCACCATGTTTCCACCATTTTGATCATAGGAATATTAATGTTCATCATTTTGATGGCTTTCTGTGGATTTATAATACATTAACCCAATCACCCCTGAAGACACATTTAGGCTCTTCTGAATCAAAGACTAGACCAGTTCATTATTGAATATTAGGGGTAAATGAATTAATTGTATGATGATCCGTTTGATATGAATGTTTTGACAAGTAGGAAATTTCAATTACTTGTCCGAAACCAGACATGATGTTTTATGAATCGTTAACCATGTTATTGATGTATATATGTGCACTTTATTATACCGTGTAGAAAACTCCTTTTTTTTTTTTTTTTTACTGAAAATGACAACATACAATATAAGTTAATAGGTCTTCACATTAAGTCTCCAAACGAAGCAGGGGACATCATTGTTTTGCTATGTATCTTCTTTTTCCTGGGTCTTTTTCATCTTCTGTGATTTTGTCTGCAAGATTTAAAAAAACTCTTTGTCAGATTATGATAAAAAGCCATGAAGTATAAAATTATAGGCACTATAATTGATCTGGTCTCATCCTGCCCGATTTAAAATATTTGAGGAGGGTGTATGTGCATTCCTTTAGCATGAAGACATGATATGATTTTTATTACGATTTGAAAATATTATAAAAAACATAATGGGGCTTTAAAAGCATTTTTAATTGGAGGTAATAACTGTAATTTGGAAATCAGTAATAAAGCTAATCGATGCGTAAATGTGTAAACAAATTTTAAATTTTTTTTTTTAATTCAATATTTTAAAGAAAATATGGAGATGTTTACTTCAAAACAAGTTTAAAAGAATCTAGATTACATTAGCGTGTTATATGTGTAATCAAAGACCACGCCGATGTGGTCATATTTAGTGTGTACATGTCATGCAAGCTATTACTTAACTCCAAAGGTTGATTAAACGTACATTAAGCGAAACAGGGCCATAGGAATCTCAAGATTTTCTGTTTGCTTTCAAGAAATTCCAAACCAACGAAATAAAAGTTCATTATTTGGTCGTTATGTCGGTGATCAAAGAGAAAGTGAAAGTAATGAATGAGATCAAGTATTGCGTGTATAGGTGTAAGCCAGGTATTGTTTTCTCTATAGCCTCGGTATATTTGCTGGAGTTATTGTATAAACATGCTATGTTTGTCGTCTTGGAACAGAAGAAAGGTAGTCCATTTTACCGTCGGTATACCGCTTTCTCTGCCGATTGTGTGATGTTCATCATGCTATATTATGTATAAACGTGTTTATATAGCCAATTACAACCTTCGTGTTATCTAGGTCTATAGATCTAACAACAGTACATACCGACTTAGCCGTTTATTTATGCTAGTGAAAATGTTTATAATTTAAAGTAAAATGAAAAGAATTTAGCTTTTAGGGTTATATGATTCCAGCATTTATCAATATTCTCAAAATATCCTGCTAAGTTGTGAAATGTCATCCACACAAAAAATTTCTTTTCAAGAAGTAGCTTTGTGCTAGCAATGATACATCAATTGTATTTATTGATGTGATATTGTGAGTAGCTGCAGTGGCATAGTGGTTAAGGTGTTCTACGAACACTATACCTCTCGGTTGCAAGTTTGAAAGTTATATAGGTATATATAGGGCTGTTTGGCAGGTGATGATCGTAGGTTGGTGGTTTTTCTCCAGGTACTCAGCATTCCTCCTGCTCAACTTAGCAGGTCCTTTATATATAAACACACACGGTCAAACCTGTCTATAAAGATCACCCAAGGAGAAGGGAAAGTGATTTCTGTAGCCAGGTGGTCATTATACAGTTTGAATTTCTGTTGAAATTGACCATTCGAGACACTAAGAAAGTGATCTTAATAAGCGGGTGGTCTCATTATTATTAAATTAAAATACCTTTAATTAAAGCTAATATAGATAGGATTTTGTGAAGATAAACGTTTCCAATTTTCTAATTTTCACAAACTTTTTCAAATTAAAATTGATCACAAATTCGAAATTTACTTCAGTCACAAACTTTTTCAAATTTACTTTGATCACAAACTTTTCCAAATTTACTTTGATCACAAACTTTTCCAAATTTACCTCAATTCACAAACTTTTCAAATTTTACCTCAATTCAGAAACTTTTCAAATTATACCTCAATTCACAAACTTTTCAAATTTTACTTTGATCACAAACTTTTCAAATTTTACCCCAATTTACAAACTTTTCAAATTTTACCTCAATTCAAAAACCTTTTCAAATTTTACCTCAATTCACCCTCAATTCACAAACTTTTTCAAATTTTACCTTGATCACAAACTTTTCAAATTTTACCACAATTTACAAACTTTTCAAATTTTACCTCAATTCAAAAACTTTTTCAAATTTTACCTCAATTCACCCTCAATTCACAAACTTTTTCAAATTTCACCTTGATCACAAACTTTTCAAATTTTACCTCAATTCACAAACTTTTCAAATTTTACCTCAATTTACAAACTTTTCAAATTTTACCTCAATTCACCCTCAATTCACAAACTTTTTCAAATTTTACCTTGATCACAAAAGAAAGTTGGTTAACAATATTATACACCATCTTAACAGGAAACACTGTAGGTATCAGTGACATTAATCCTCTGTTGTAGGTGTAGTTTGTTGTCATTGGTTACAGAAGATAGATCCACACCAGTCCTATATAAGGATCAGAAAACATTAGTATGCTGGCTAAGGCTACAAAGGCCAGTAAATCCACTATAATAAAAGAGATGTATATAAATAAAGTTACGGAGATATCCAAGTTACTCAATAACCGCTTGCGAACAAAGCCTGTACAGAAAAAATCTTTTCACTTCTTCTCAAGAGATGAAAAAATTTATTTGAACGGGTTGGTGACAGTTGTGATTACTGTGTTTAGAAATGGTGATACGCCAAGTTATCAAAATTTATTTGATACTATTTATACACTGTGTACACAAGGATTTGGTAGGTCGACGTATTCATGTGGGGCATTGTATATTTTAGATAATGACAATTCATCTCACTCTTCGTAGGACTACGCTTCTCGGTGACTATTCATATGTATGTTAGTTTAAACATCGGTTTGGAGGTGCAAACATAGTCGGAGTAATAAATAACCGTCTAATTACCCTGGGGAGAAAACGAGCTATAGTGCTTATGACAGAAGTCTAGATTCATTTAATACAGAGATGTTTGTTGTGTTAAAAAGGATTTTTCAAAATTCAGTTGTGAAGTGGAATTTTAGATTGTGTTGCTGATAGCGGATGTGAATTTATTTCCTTGTTAATTATACGATTTATTAATGAATGAATGATAAAGTGTTTTGCTGCTAATTAAAGCAAGAATTTGTCTTGACTGCCTTCAGAATTGACATTGAAGGATGTTTTTTTAACCGTGCAATTTAATATGACAATATCAGGATTCTTCTTCACACGGCGATACTGGTGTGTTGAACAAGATTTTGGAACTATAATTGTGAAAGTGAATTTAAATTGCTAAACATTTGATTTATTGATACCTTAATGTGGAAAAAAAACACTGCTTCTAAAACAGTACTATCTTGACTGTTTTTTGTATTGAAGATAGAAGATTGATTTCATGTGCAATTTTATATAAAGCTAACTTCTTTCATGACCAGCCAGGCCGTCGATTACGACGATTTAATTGTGACCATTATGTATATATGAACTAGAACTCTTTGTCATCAACACTTCCAATTATCATCTGTGTTTATGGGTAATTTTTCTGCATAGACAGATTATATTGGAAAACATATTTGAGATGATTAAAATCATAATGAGCACTGAATATGAACTTGATGAATTCTAAATATTGATTTTCAAAGTCGGCCAAACAGAGGGTATCAGCGAGTAATGGACATTGATAAATGATAATCTTGAGGTTTGTTCGGGAGCAGAAAACTTTCACTAAAACACTTGATAAGACCTTTAACTTTGCCTAAGGGAACACTGCTTATAAAGATCTGTTCAATCTGCTCAGATAGTGATAACTTGGGGTTGTGTACTGCCATCAATACGCTGCATATTCAGTGACCTTTGAACAATTTGTATATCCACCTTGCTAAGGATGATGCTGCCTGAAGCACTTTCGACAAAAGAATTCAGAGATTAAAATTCTTCTCCTGAGAGAGAGAAAATCTCTGCTTATATATGTGGGGGGTGAGAGTGTTTTAACTCATTCACCCCTATAGACACATTTAGACTCACCTTAATCAAGGACTCGAACAGTCCATAATGAAATTTAAGGGGTCAATGGATTGACCAACGGAGAGTCTGTGTATGGTTCTATATCTCACAAGATGCCAAGAGAATCTATATCAGCTGAAAGCTTGTCAAAGATAGGCTGATAGGCGGAGGTGCCAAGTGTTAGAGAGACTGTGATATAAATTTGGAATGGGTCCCGTTATGGCCTGTGGTTTGTGCGTCTGCTTTCATGGATTATACAAAATGTTTATTTAAAAAAAGGTAAGAATATTAATTTCATTTATTCAATATCTTAAATCATTTGAAGTATTTCTGAAGAATTTTTGTAAAAACTTTAATAGTGAAGATATTGTATGAATAATTTAAGATATCGTCTAAAAAAAGTAAGTTTGTGGTTTGAAATAATAAATATAACTTATATAACTTTGTAACCACTTTCTAAATTTTAATAGAATGGTAATAATGTTATCAAATATATGTCTAATGTTTGTTAAATAATTTGGAATGTCATTCTTTTCATTTTTGTATAATATGCAATTTCTAAATGATTAACAAAGACAGACCTAAATACCTTGACGACAGACCTTTAACGAATCCGTTAGGTATGATTATTCTCTTGTATTACTTATTGTCTTGATTTGTGAATCTGATCCTTGTAATTGCCACTGTATGTCTTTAAGCTTAATTGTCCATCATTGGTAACGACAGAATATCCGACAGGATATCCGACAGGATGTTAAAACATTTAAGGTCTCCCGAACATATGAAACATTTTTGAATTAGCCAATTACAAATGATATTACAAAAAGTTTTTTGGTCAATTAAACTGAAGATTGTAGTCCAAGTTATAATTCTATAAAATGATTGCAAAAATGTACAAATGAACACTTTATTTGATAGTAGAACAAAGGAAAAATTACTGGGCGGTTTTAAAGCTGTTCGATCGAGAGATAGATCTTTTAGTCATGGAGAGCGCGCAGTTGACTTTTGAAATTGTGAAATAAGGTTGTATAATGTATTTTCTTTTGATTCTGATAATAGAAATTCATTGACTTCAAGGTACAGAGGTTAAGAATGTGGTTATAAGGTTGGTATATAAACATTGTAAGAACTACCGTACAATTGTACCCATAGCAAATAATACAGATAACATTATCAATGATAGGTTAGCTTGACCAAAATTTTCAAAACTAAAAATTCTGTGCATTTTGAGAAAAAATTAACTCTTTATTATATTTTAGAATTTTTTTTTCTTAGATTTAATTTCCTATATGAAGTGAAAACTATTCAACTATGTATGTTGAGTTTTAAAGAAATTTCTGGTGAAAAAATTTCAATTTATTTATTGTCAAGCTGATAATGCTTTTACAGAATATTGTATAAAAAAAGCTTCAATGCCGTTAAGAATTGAGGTTTGAGATATTTGAATGTCGAGTTGTGATGTGACTAAACGCAGGACAAAAGTTTTTATCTTTTTGACCTGAAAGTGATTTAATTGTCAACGCGGTTGGGGTGTATCATATAGCTAATGGGTGCAGATACATTTCGGTTGTAACTTCAAAGAATGATAAGGGGTCTGGTTCTGAAATCCCTGAAAACTCTGCAATATATCACTGCATACAAATGTCAGGATTATGTCGATTCTAATGTAGTATGTTTGATCCTTTGGAATCTTTCAGTTCCGATGTAAAGTCTTACAGGTACATAAGCCTGACAGACACAGGCAAGAGATCATTTGGTGATTTCATTTGTGGTTTCTAGGTACAATCACATTGGTGGAAATCTCCTTTGATAAAATTTTAAAAAAAAATTGAAATCCAAGTTAGATCTTTTACAAATATCTATTTTGTATGAATGAAAATATAATTTGAAATTTGCTCTGCGATAGCAATAATTTCATTGAATCAGAATGAATCAATAGTTTTTTTTTTTTTTTTTTTTTTTTTTTTTTAAACATTTTGTCATCATATCAAATGCAAATGTGGTGAATGTATGTGCATGTGCCACCTTAAAATGTATTTTCCAGATATCTCCTCCTAAACTACTGGGTCGATTTCAGTGAAACTTCACTTGTGTATAAAGGTTTATGTTTGTTAAAATTTTGGTGACCATGGTAACAAAGTCAATACACACAGGTTTTGAAGAATGGCTAATAACTTATTAGATTTTGGATCAATTTTGTTCTTCTAATTTGAACCTTTGGAACATATGAATGTTTATAATTTGTCACATCATATGCTTCAATAACAGTTATCAAGAAAATGTAACGGAGGAACATGGTTTGCCATGGCCTGAAGTAAGATGTGTCATACCTCCTTAACATTAAATGTGACATACCACCTTAACATTAAATGTGACATACCACCTTAACATTAAATGTCACATACCACCTTAACATCAAATGTAACATACCTCCTTAACATTAAATGTCACATACCTCCTTAACATTAAATGTGACATACCACCTTAACATTAAATGTAACATACCACCTTAAAATTAAATGTCACATACCTCCTTAACATAAAATGTCACATACTTCCTTAACATTAAATGTACCATACCACCTTAACATAAAATGTAACATACCACCTTAACATAAAATGTAACATACCACCTTAACATTAAATGTAACATACCTCCTTAACATTAAATGTACCATACCACCTTAACATTAAATGTACCATACCTCCTTAACATAAATGTGACATACCACCTTAACATTAAATGTGACATACCTCCTTATCATTTAATGTACCATACCACCTTAACATAAAATGTAACATACTTCCTTAACATTAAATGTCACATACCTCCTTAACATTAAATGTGACATACCTCCTTAACATAAAATGTTACATACCTCCTTAACATTAAATGTACCATACCACCTTAACATTAAATGTGACATACCTCCTTAACATTTAATGTTACATACCTCCTTAACATTAAATGTACCATACCACCTTAACATTTAATGTGACATACCTCCTTAACATAAAATGTAACATACCACCTTAACATTAAATGTTACATACCTCCTTAACATTAAATGTCACATACCTCCTTAACATTAAATGTAACATACCTCCTTAACATTAAATGTACCATACCACCTTAACATTTAATATGACATACCTCCTTAACATAAAATGTAACATACCACCTTAACATTAAATGTTACATACCTCCTTAACATTAAATGTAACATACCTCCTTAGCATTAAATGTACCATACCACCTTAACATTAAATGTGACATACCTCCTTAAAATTAAATGTTACATACCTCCTTAACATTAAATGTGACATACCACCTTAACATTAAATGTAACATACCTCCTTAACATTAAATGTAACATACCTCCTTAACATTAAATGTGACATACCACCTTAACATTAAATGTGACATACCACCTTTACATTTAATGTGACATACCTCCTTAAA
The DNA here is from genome assembly GCA_004382745.1 of Argopecten irradians irradians. Classification (NCBI taxonomy): domain Eukaryota; kingdom Metazoa; phylum Mollusca; class Bivalvia; order Pectinida; family Pectinidae; genus Argopecten; species Argopecten irradians. The sequence goes on from SAYR01029382.1 coordinate 302,020, forward strand.
AATAACTGTGACATACCACCTTAACATTAAATGTGACATACCCGGTACCTCCTTAACATTGAATGTGACATACCTCCTTAACATTAAATGTGACATACCTCCTTAACATTAAATGTAACATACCTACTTAACATTAAATGTGACATACCACCTTTAACATTAATGTAACAATACTCTCCTTACATTAAATGTGACATACCTGGTACCTCCTTAACATTGAATGTGACATACCTCCTTAACATTAAATGTGACATACCTCCTTAACGTTAAATGTAACATACCTCCTTAACATTAAATGTAACATACCTCCTTAACATTAAATGTGACATACCACCTGAACATTAAATGTGACATACCACTTTATTGTTAAATGTGACATACCTCCTTAACATAAAATATGACATGCCACTTTAATGTCAAATATGACATACCTCCTTAACATTAAATGTACCATACCACCTTAACCTTTAAAGTTGGATTTCCAGGGCAAATTTGTTATTATTGATACGTCAGCATGTCGTCTTATATTGTAATTGAAAGCCAATAATAATTTTTTTCCTCCATACATTGACAATGCTCAATGCTTATGTTATGTAAAGCCTTAATCAATATCCTTGAGAAAGTTAGTTATTGCGACAAAAGATGTGCAGGTGTTTATTGGAAATTTGCTATTATGATGTCAATAACAAACTTGATAAAGCGAATCTAACTTAACCTTGAGGGTATATAGTTTTGAGGGAAACTTGTGGCTAGATTGTCCACAGAAAAAGTATGAAAGTAAAGCGAAAACTGAATATCAAATTAAATTGATACACAATGTAATCGTAAAAGAATAGACTCAGACCTGAAGATAGATTCAAAGTCAAGCTTTTTGTTATTTTAATCAAGCATTTCAAGTTGTTTTTGATTAAGATGTTATAGGGTAACTGATTTTTGTTAAAATAAAGAACATTTTGTAATAGCCATTTATAATTTTTTTCACAATTCTTTGTGTTGCATGATATAGGATATCTTTTTTGGCATTGTTAGGAAAGCCCTATTGCCCCGATAATATTGTTTGGTGAGCCCCTAAATTGCCCTGATAATATTGTTAGGAGAGCCCTTTTGCCCCGATAATATTGTTAAGAGAGCCCTTTTGCCCCGATAATATTGTTAGGAGAGCCCTTTTGCCCCGATAATATTGTTTGGTGAGCCCCTAAATTGCCCCGATAATATTGTTTGGTGAGCATATGTGTTTTGGGGGCTAACATTGTCCCATTCTTAGGGCCATAGTCTGACATTCCCTTTGAGGCTTGAATCACTCACTTTTACAAACAAAACTGACTATTGGTTTTTGTAGCAATCTTGTATTTTATGCTTCTTGTTCTTTTCACTGCACTGGGGCCGCAACAGTCAAGTGGTTAGCAAAATGTCCTGACATATTATCACAAGCCCTTCACCTCTGGGTGACAAGTTTGAATCCAATGTGGAGCAGTTGCTAGGTACTGACCGTTGGTCAGTGGTTTTTCTCTGGGGACTCAGGGTTTCCTCCACCAACAAACCTGGCCTGTCCTTAAATGACCCTGGTTAGCTGTTAATAGGACGTTAAAGATGCTCCACCGCTTAGAAATGGTATTTTTTCACTGTCAAAAACAGGATCAGACGATTTTATGACATCCCGAAAAAATTCTGTGGTACTCTGTTATATATAGAATGAAGTTCTGACTGCGCGTGAACTAAAAGCAAAACAAATTGTTTTATATTATTTTTTGTGTTAATAAGACAAATATATACACGATTTAACACCAATCGTTGTTCAAATGATGAGTATCATTTATAATCTATCAACGGTGGAGCATCTTTAAACTAATAAGACCAAAACCAAACCACCTTTGGGTCGCAAGTTTGAATCCCATGTTGGGCAGTCTAGAAAGATTGTTCCAATTTCCAGTTAGAAGTAGGGAGTCTGATATTTAGATGGGGAAATCCTGTTGACTATAATTATTTGGTTTAGTTAAAATGTCCAATTAACAGCCACGTTCATTTAAGGACATGCTAGGTTTGATGGGAATGGAGGAAAATTGGTGTACCTGGAGAAAAAACCACTGACCAATGGTCAGTCACCTGGCAACTGCCCCACATGGGATTCAAACTCGTGACTCAGAAATAGAGGCCTTGACAAGACCTATTAACCACTTTTACCGCAGCCCTGAGAATGAAGTAACAGAAAAATGATCCTCCTTCAAATTCTCTTTCACTTTCAAAATTTTCCATGACCTGACCTTTCACCTTTGACCTACGGCCTACCATTTATAGAAATGCAAAAGAACTAGAGACAGAATTTGGTCTTGTGGTCTTGGTAAACAGTGAAAGTAAACTTAATTTGCCTTACTTTTATTTACTGTGCTGTAAATGATCCAGGTACTCAAGATTGTCTCATTAGTGTCTGTGAGTCCAGGCCCCAAATCTCCGAAGTGTGTAAATATTTAAAATATAACGTTCGAACATAATAGACTTAACGAGATTTAGATAAACTGGTGTATACTTTGAAACTGGATATTCCAATTTGGAATCAAGGTCACGCCCTTCACAAGTGTAAAAAACTGTAATATTACACAGAAAATTTGTTTAGTGTCAATAAAAGGGGTCAGCTAGGCTGTAATCTACTTAATTATCATATCTATAACTGTGTGTATAATTCTGCTTACTGGTCCTCAATTGGATAACACAGGGATTATAAGTCTGCGTCATGTTCATCTGTCCCTCTTTCTTTCCATCTTTTATAATAAAACAATAAAGTACATTTTACCTGATGTGCAGTCCACCTAAAAGATTAGGTTCAGATCGATTAGTTTAACATCATTTTCACAGCCAGGGGTTATAGGGTCAGTGTCAGGTTTGTTGGTTGAGGAAAGTCGGAGTACCCAGAGAAAAAACATTGATCACGGTCAGTACGTAGTGCTTGGCAACTGTCCCACATGAGATTTGACCTCGTAACCATGTTGCTTGTGGCTATGTGTTGGGATATCTTAACCACTCGGCCACCGCGGCTCCCAGTACTCAAAATACATAGTTTGCGTCATTTTTTCTTCTTCCATGTATTGTTCTAAAACAGCACAGAACTTAATTCTTGTCTGAAATTTAACTCCACCTTAAAGAGGTGATGCGTATTGCATAACAAAGCTTAAAGGTCACTTTGACATATGTTTTGACCTTTGAGCTACATTGGATATAAAAGTATGTAGATGACATGTATAGCGGTATATGATGCTGAAACTTTATACTTTGTATATTTGTCCATTTAAGATTGTCAGAACTTCAATATAATTTCTCTCATACCTACTTGTGTAATACTGGCTGGTCTAGGGTAATAATCACATGTCGCCTGAGGCTGTATTGTATGGCTACCCATGCAGTAAAGCCTCGTGACGTCACAGTGTCAATAAATTTACTATTTTCTAGGTACAATTTTAACTTTTTTTTCCAGAAACTAGGGTGGATTAACTTTAAAAGGTACAAACAACGGAATTTGCGTTGAAAATGTCATGCAATTTTCATTTATGGAGATCTGATTTGCAGTCACGTTTTTTTTCGAATTTATTTCAAAATGGCAGACAAAAAATAGTAAAATTGCAATAAAATGACGAGGTATGAGAGAAAAATACTCTTTCATATGTGGATATGAAGGATAGGGATATTCTGCCCTCGGGTAGAATATCCCTATCCTTAATTCATATCCACATATGAAAGAGTCTTTTAATAATACATAATTAGGGACGTTGATTTACATTAACCTTTTCCAAACATGTGATAAGGGACTTTAATTTACATTTACTTTTTCTGAAGATGTGGGATTTGATATTTTCGTTGGGAGACACAATTGATTTTGCTTCTAATGAAAATTAATTGTAAATGCTGCGAATATTATTATAGTAGAATTTGTGAAATAGCATATTCCATAGTATTTATTATAACGAGTTTCTTCGTGGCTCTTAACCTGTTGTTCAGGACAGGTGTTAATCAAGTAAAACATTCAGATATTGATTTTCGTCAAGGGACTGGGGTCTAAAGCAGGTTTCTAGCAGGGATAAAAGTGATTAATTTAATTTCCCCGGATAAGTTTGTGAATTTTACAGTTATAAACCGCCCATGTTTTATGAGAACTGGTTGCTTGGAAACAGGATTGGTTTACTGACGAAGAATGAATCACTCCACCGCAAAAAAGTTAAAAGCTTTCAGGATCAAAGAATTTTTAGACATGCAGATTTTCTATAGTTTCTTTATTCTATATAAATCATTGTTTGAAATAAGATTACCATAAATTTTATTAACCTTTTAAAGGTAACAGGATGCTTTTGTAATATTGCATAAATCAGTAGTTTCATATACATATATACTCAGTCAATTAAGTTATCATATTAATGATGTTATGAGATTTTTTTTGTTTTATTGTCCTATGAGCCAGGGTCATTTATGGACGTACCAGGGCCCTTGAAAATTCTGTAACTTTTAAGGAATTCCTTAACGTAAAATTCTCCATTGAAAAGCGTTATAGAAGTTAAGGAAAAAGTAAGAGAGCTTTTCGTAAAATCTGTAGTGTTTGTTTTATTGTCCTATGAGCCAGGGTCATTTATGGACGTACCAGGGCCCTCGAAAATTCTGTAACTTTTAAGGAATTCCTTAACGTAAAATTCTCCATTGAAAAGCGTTACAGAAGTTAAGGAAAAAGTTAGAGAGCTTTTCTTAAAATCTGTAGTGTTTTCCTACGGATTCAAAGTAAAGGGATTCCTTAAATTGTAGGAAAATTTTTGAAACTGGGTTCTGGTTAAGGAGGTGGACAAAAGCCAGAGTACCGGGAGATAAACCAACGACCTGGCAAGTGCTCCTTGTGGCTTTCAAAATCGCTATCTGGAGGTGGATCGCTGTGGTTATTTGTTGGATTTGTGTTTTTATCAAGCATTGAAGTCACTATTTTTTAATTTCATTGGGGTAGCAGATTCTCACAAAAGTTTGCAAACTTGCAGGGTTTCCGCGCCATTCTCGGATTTTTTTTTTCATTGTGGAATAATAAAAAAATGAATAGGCCAATCAGAAAGCCTGAAACAAAGAGAAAATTAATTATATTTGATTAACATTTAAGAAAGGTTTAGGAGATGGTGGAAAGCTGGAGTTACCAGAGAAAACCCACCGACCTACTGTCAGCTAACACACCCACAACCCAGAAGTGGATGGCTATATATAGTAATAATATGTTTGATCATCTCAAACTGCTCTCCGCACCCCCTACATATATAGCATTATGATCATTTATTAATGATACATATAAACTTATTAAAAAAAGGCTATTGAATTTATATTGAAATTCACAAAAAGAAATTGAAATTTTCATCAAACTATGGATATCGAATACTTAAGAATGCTGCCTGATAATTGAAATGATTTTTCCAAATGATGTATTAGCTATATCAAGTAGGCATATAGATATGAATAATTATTATTTACAGATCATGACATCTGTAATAACACCTGTACAATTGATTATTGTACCACTTTAAACACTCGGAAAGGAATTTCTGTTTGAAGAAATGTTTTGTATAAGGAGAGCAACCCTCCCGCTGAGAATTGTACATACCAGATGTCTAACTATAACTGCCTGACATAAACCATCAAAGACATAAACAATATGCTATTGTTCGATTCATAATGTCTGCACATTGTGGATTTACTTTGTTGTGTTCTGATTGTCATTTTAAAACCGAGATCTACACTGCCCCCTGGTGGTGAAAACTATTAATCCATCGTTACCCGCCGGTAAAATTACAGGTGAATACAATCTGTAGGATAATTCGTCCTGACAAGGGAGGTAGTTTACTTTTATCAATTTGTTTTCATCACAATGGGGTGTAGATATCGTAATCTCGTATTGTTATTAATGTTTAGTGTATTGTTTACCACCTATTTGACTCTAACTGTTTCTTGGTCACTCTTTTTCAACTAAATCTAATGCATACATTAGAAGGCAGTTTACCTGTCTGAATTAGGAGTGAATGGGATGGGGGTCGAGTGGGGGAGGAAGGGGGGAAGGAGGGAAGGGGGGAGGGTCAAATCTAGCCAACCCTCCCTTTACTTTAAAAAGGACTGTTGCCCTGTTGCATTATATATCTCCCTTGTGGAACTTTGATGCCTTTGGAGTTATTTCCCTTTTGGAACTTTGATGCCCTTGGAGTTACCTCCCTTGTGGAACATTGATAAGGATCTTTGATGCCCTTGGAGTTACCTCCCTTGTGTAACTGTGATGCCCTTGGAGTTATCTCCCTTGTGGAACTTTGATGCCCTTGGAGTATTATGCCCCCTTGGACTATGTCTGTCTGGGAAAGAAATATACCTCCTTGGACTTAAATCTCTCCTTAGTCCAATTCCTACTAAGACTAACCCCTCCTTATATGGCCACTTGTACTGATACCATCCTGGGATGAACTTATTTCCTCTAAGACTAATATCCCCAGAGACTAAGGTCCCCTAAGACTAATCCCCTCTTGGACTACCCTCTGGCATTAATGCCATTTAAACTCTTATTGCCCCCTTGGACTAAATGCATACTCATATATGTCCACTGTCACTGATACCCTCCGGGACTGATACCCTCTGTGAGTGATACCCTCCGGGACTGATACCCTCTGTGAGTGATACCCTCCGGGACTGATACCCTCCTGGTCTGATACCCTCTGTGAGTGATACCCTCTGTGACTGATACCCTCCAGGACTGATACCCTCTGGGACTGATACCCTCCAGGACCGATACCCTCTGGGACTGATACCCTCTGGGACTGATACCCTCTGGGACTGATACCCTCTGGGACTGATACGGGACTGATACCCTCTGGGACTGATACCCTCCGGGACTGATACCCTCTGGGACTGATACCCTCTGGGACTAATACCCTCCGGGACTGATACCCTCTGGGACTGATACCCACTGTTATAGACTGACCCCCCCACCCCCACCCCCTACAGTATGGTTTGATATAATAGTTCTACATTCTATCACATTTGAATGCTGTAAATTTACCTGTTGTTGTTAGTACCCTGACAGCTCACTTCACAGTGTACACATACAGGGTACATGTAGATTGCCAATGTAGTGATAGAATTACTGTACTTCTAACGCACCTCTGGTCATAACTGCAGTAGATCAGATACCTATTGACAGGAGAATGGTCTACATGGTAACATTTAAGTTCTTGAATAGCCAGTGTACTAAAAAAAACAATAAAAAAAACCCAAAAAATTGAAGGATGCTGATTGTGCCACTAATTCTAGAGACTTTTAATGTATCATGGCCAAATTATTAAATTGAAGCAGACAAGTAGTTTTGTTTTTCACCATTCTTTATTTTAATTCAACTAATAGCAAAAGAGTATTTCATAGTGTCCATGTATCGAAAGTGTCATGGAAGAGATAAAGGACTGAAGAAACAAGTGAATGAAGGAAGAAAGAAAGAAGAGTGGAAGGAAAGGAGGAAAGAAAGAAGGGAGATGGAAGGAAAGGAGAAAAGAAAGGAAAGAGAGAAGAAAGAAAGGAGGGAAGAATAAAGAGGGTGGAAGGAAAATAGAGAAGAAAGGAGGAAAGAAAGAAAAGGGGTGAGAAAGGAGACAAAAAAGAAAGGGGGTTAAAAGAAAAGGAAGGAAGAAAGAGAGAAGACAAGAAAGAAAGGAGGGTGGAAGGAAAGTAGAGTGGTAGTCTCTATAACTAAGTATTAATACACAAATTGATCTCTATTTAGTGGTGGGTAGAAATGGTTGTTTACTTTCGGAATTACCTCCATAATGTAAGCTCTGTGTGTACACTTAATGCTGAGGATATAATCTATTTAGTAGAAGTTAATTTCAAATGACAAATAGATAATCTGATTTTATGATTGAATGACACTCAATTTAGATTGGGTTATAAGTGTGTTTTTGAAGTCTTGTAGTAATAAATAAATAAATGGTTTGTTTTTTATCCAAGTCTTATAAACAGAGGGCTTTTTAAGGACTTGCCAGGTTTTGAAAATGGTTGGTAGCTGGAGTACCCAGAGAAAAACAATGACAAACAGTCAGTACTGCCTAGCAACTGGCTTACATAGATTTCCAATATATACAACCCTGATATGGTAGGCCACTGACCTGATATGAAGGTCGAGTGACCAGATATGGAAGTCAGGTGACCTGATATGGAGGTCAAGTTACCAGATATGGAGGTTAAGTGACCTGATATGGAGGTTGATTGACCAGACATGAAGGTTGATTGGCCAGACATGGAGGTTGATTGATCAAATATGGAGGTTAATTGATCAGATATGGAGGTTAATTGATCAGACATGGAGGTTAATTGACCAGGCATTGAGATTGCGTGACCAGACATGGAGGTTGAGTGACCAGATATGGAGGGAGTGTGACCTGATATGTAGGGCTAGTGACCTGATATGGAGGTCAAGTTACCAGATATGGAGGGAGTGTGACTGATATGTAGGGCTAGTGACCTGATTTGGAGGTTAAGTTACTAGATATGGAGGGAGTGTGACCTGATATGGAAGTTGAATGACCAGATATGGGGGTTAAGTTACTAGATATGGAGGAAGTTTGACCTGATATGTAGGGCTACTGACCTGATATGGAGGTCAAGTTACCAGATATGGTGGGAAATTGACCTGATATGGGGGTTAAGTTACTAGATATGGAGGAAGTGTGACCTGATATGTAGGGCTACTAACCTGATATGGAGGTCAAGTTACCAGATATGGTGGGAAAGTGACCTGATATGGAAGTTGAATGACCAGATATGGGGGTTAAGTCAATTGATATGGAGGTCAAGTGACCAAATATGGAGGTCGAGTGACCAGATATGGAGGGAGAATGACCAGATATGGAGGTTTTAATGACTAGATATGGAGGGAGTGTGACCTGATATTGAGGGCAAGAGACCAGATATGGAGGGAGAGTGACCAAATATAGAGGGAGTATAACCTGATATTGAGTGCAAGTGACCTGATACGGAGGGTGAATGATACATACTAATGGGAAAATATAACAACTCTGCACTGACTGTTGAATGTAAAACAGAAATAAACTAAAATCTTACTAAGCATATTCCTCAAAATGCTGAAAATGACAATTAAAACATCATAAAAGTTATAAGTAACCATATACTTAAAATGTACAGACAAAAGGCTCTCAGAACACATAGATTTTATCTGACATTATAACTATTAAGACTAAGAGGTTTTAAAATGTTAAAGTGACGTATCATGTCGATAAGAATTGGTATCACTATAGGAAATTTTAGCACATCTGTTTATACATTGTCTATGTAAATCACAGAACAATTTTAATCCATTTTAGAGCTGAATTCATTAAACATGAACATACATGCTATTATATAGGACTTCCATAAGCAAATGTTTACTAGAAGGTTGGAGATGAACCGCAGAAGGGAATCAAGCGTCAATCTATAGATATAAGTTAAGTTATGGGAGTAAGTTATCTCCCTTTTGTGTTGATATGGGGAATTATTGTCTGTTATTTCGACCTTTAGTTGTAGAAAGAAATTTTTTATCAGTCATCTCTTTTGCTTGAAGAAAGAAATCTATCAATGTAAAAAGAAATATTTCTTCGGTTATCTCCCCCTTTTGATTGTAAAAAGGAACCAATCATCGTTATCTCCCTTCTAATTGTAGAAAAAAAATCTCTTCAATACTGCAGGGGTTTCACTATCCCAAAGCAATGTGGGTTAAGTACAATTTACTGTCGATTAGTCCCACCATCCGGTGAATATGATGTCAATATTTGACGTGAGTTTCATGACATCATAATCACTTGAAGGATATTGTCATTTTGGGATCTCAAAACCCTGTATTATCTCACCTTTGATTGAAGAAACAATGTATAATTAGTTATCTCCCTTTTTGGTTATAGAAAGGAATCATTCATCAGTTATCTCCCCTTAGTATTACTAAGAAAGTTGTTTAGTTTGAGCAAGTTTTTTTTTCATTTTCAAAATTGGATTTATTTTCAGGTGGAAAATTTCCAATAAGTTTATCACCAATGTAGATCATAGTAAATAATTTTAAGTAAAGTAGATGACTGAGCCAAGTGAGAAAGGACCGATTCATTTAATGATATGGACCAGTCTATTTACTTACTCAGTGGGAAACACTGTAATCAATAAGAACAGAGGGAATGTATACAATTAAAATCCACAGGAGCCAGTAACGATAACCAAACAGGGAGATGTCGCCCTTTATCAAAAATTCTCTAGTTATATGTACATGTACATGTAAACGTAGCCTTATAAATATCTTATCTGCCCCTTGAACTTTTGACACATGCTTGTGTACAACAAAAAACTCCCCCAAGAAAAAAATTGTAATATAAAAATTTGTTTGTTTTGTCATTTATCAGTTTTAATTTCATAGATTATTAATAACGAGATTCAGTTTCATTTTAGTGTGAACGAATCGGATGACAATTTTCTCATAGCTTAAGCTCATGGATAACGCCTCCCATTACTTGACTACATAGTTATTTCATATGAATTCTTCATAGCAATTTCACTTTAATCGAGATGATGAAAATCTAATCACGGCTATGCAAACATTTCACATTCTTCTGTAGATAATAGAGAAACATAGTTCTATAATATTTAAAATTTAGTCTTTCATACGACCTATAATAACGCTAATTTAGTTATTGAACATTCTCAAATATTATGCATTATGGGGCCAATGTACTCTTAGAAGTGTTTACCAATCTGATTATATGATTTGGTATAATGACATTATGATATAAACTCAATACAGTTTGTTTATCCTCCGTGCCACATGATAATATACTAAATTGTTATGTCGGCTGTGGGAAATAAAGAAAATAATTGAAGAACTTTGTGAGGAAAAAAATGATATTTAATTGTCAAATTAGATTTGAAATGAGTAATTGCAGAAGGGGAGACTATAAACAAAACTTATTCCGTAGCAACTTAATTTCACGTTTCCCAGTCTCTATACGTAGTTTAGGCCTAAACAAAAATATGTATGTTTCAGGTACCCCTACCTACCCTACTTTTTACTTCCGACCCCAGCTATTTTATCACACTTTTTCAAAACAAAAATGTTGTGTGTGAAGTTGTCAACTTAGATTTTTACGCATGCTTTAAGTTTATCAAAATAAAGTTCAATTTCGAATACGGTAATGAGAAATAAAAGACTTCTAACTAGCCTAAAGCCTGAATGACAAAGGATCCTTACATGTATTACTAAATTACTTTGCAATGTAGTAATAAAGCAACTCAACTCCTCCCCCACCCCTGCTAGAAAAATTAAAAAAAAAAAAAAAAAAAAAAATCCAGACCGACCTACCCTATATTTTTCAGTCAAGTAACCTGAAACATGCATATAGATTTTTTTGGCCTTACCAACATTGAGTTATCTCCAAGGTCGGATTCTATTAATGACCTTTTATTTGATTTCATCTTGGATCTATCTTAGCTTTAACTCATACACCCCTGAAAACACATTTGGACTCTTCTACTTCAAGACCTGGGACAGTCTATTATGAAATTTCAGGGTTGAATGGTTTAAACAAAAATGTAGCCCTTAAAACTGGTTTACATGTACAAATATGTATTTATAATAAATGAAATGTTATGATTCTAGAATATAGTCCTAAAAAACTGGTGTAAACTATATATAGCTTATGTATTATCATTGATTCTTTAATAAGGAAAAATTATCCCCACAAATGACATATTGGTAATTTGGGATGAGCAATATATGATATTTCATCGCTAATTAAATCGTATGTGTAGCCTGTTTTGTCAGGAATAAGGGGTATCGTGTATTCATTAACAACATTCGGAGACGCCAAACATTCACTATCAACAACACGATCGGAGTGACAGAGAATTAGCTGAATGGTAAAGCCAATTAACATGTAGTTTGTGTCCAAATATTGCAATTTGACTAAAGCAAGGGTGTCTGTACAAATTTTAATTCCATAATCACCTTTGTAAAAATTTCTCCTGGGGACAATTAGTTTCAGGGTATTTATCACCGACATTTTATATATGTATGTATATATCAATGTTTACATGTAGATAAATATTGTCATAACTGCCTATTAGGTGTATGGTAATTCTTTAAAAAAGAAATGGAGAACTGTTTAGTTAATGAACTGGAACCAATGACATAGATTTACGAAAAGTATATACAGGTGGGATCTATCGTTCTGTCAAGGAATTTAGACTTTTGTAAGTCGAAGAATTTAAGTTTGATCTTCACTATACTGAAATAAATATACTATACTACAGTTATGATGAACTTATTTCTGTTAAAGAATTTAGATTACACTTTTGTAAGTTTTAAAGATTTATCTACACAATACTTAAGTAATTATAACTATACTTGCTATCATGAACTTGAAACATAAACAGTTTTCATTCTGAGCTGAAATATTGGGTACTTACAAAAAAGAAGGGCCCTTATAACCAATTGCAATTAGTTCAAAAGCAAATTAAAAAGCTTAATAGGGCAATCAAATAAAAAGTAAATTCATGACAGATCGAGACTTCTATTTTTGATGCCATGGATGGCTTTGTCCTGCTCTGATGGGTAGAGAGCATAAAAGATAAGATTTGAGGAATAGAATAATAAACTTTTCATGTCTGATCAGGGAAAGGAACCTTTATCCCTACCCCAATAATCTTGATGTAAGGCAATTAAGTGTATTGTTTCAATAATAAACCTAAAAATATTTTGCAATAATTTCAAAACCAGTTTTATTGGCTGATATTTTTAAGTTTTGGTTTTTGGGCAGGTATAATCCAATGCCTAATTTCCATGTCCGGTCTGGAAAAGGAAGCCACACACATACCCCCCACCCCCACCCTCCCCACACACATACCCCCCACCCCCACCCTCCCCACACACATACCCCCAACTCCCCACCCTCCCCTCACACATACCCCCCACCTTCCCCCTACCTTCCTCACACACATACCCCCCACCCCCCACCCCCCACCCCCCACTCTCCCCACACACATACCCCCCACCTTCCCCACACACATACCCCCTACCCTCCCCACACACATACCCCCCACCCATCCCACACACACACCCCCAATGTCAATGAAAGCCAAGTGTGCTTTTTAGAAGCAGAAAAGCACTATGTGAATTTCATATTGATCAGACATACTTTTTTGGAAACTCAGAGGAATACTGAATTCATCGATCTAATTCTAAAGTATAGATGCAAATCTATTTTCTTGGTTGCAAAAAACCTGATACCTGAGTTACTAAAAAAACACTTGCATAGATTTGAAAAGAAATCCAGCAATGTTTTCACAATTTGAGAGAATTTAATAAGATGGTTAACCAACATACCGTATTCGACGCCATCCCTATAAGTACCCCTTTCCCTTTTTATTTAAAGCCTCAATTTGTGTTTTATACAGACTGAAACTATGAAAACTTCTTTTTTCTTTTTTAAAATTGATTAACAATTTATCTGTGTAATAATTTTATAAAAGATTAGCCCATATTTAGTTATATTAAGCACCCCTTCATTTTTGAATTTTTCAACTGTCCTTGGTGGTCATTGGGTCGAATATGGTAAGATCATTGGCCTTCAATAGCTTGTCATATATATACTTTGTTGATATTTTTGTTGTACAAATTAATAATTTACAAGTTCAAATAAACTGAAGGTGAGAATTTTATTTCCATTGTTCCTGTTACCCTGGGGTTTCTTTATGTATACAGCTAGTTTTCCTGTTTTAATTGAATAATAATTGATCTTCTAAAAGGTCCTATTACAATATTGTGTTGTACTGAATTCGTGGCAAACTTGAAATCAATTTGTGCTAAAGAGAATTTCTATACAATACTTGACAAAAATTGGAGACTGTTCAAACTATTGAATTATATATGTACACCTTTCTTTTTAAATTAAATCAACTCAATCATTTTGTATTTTCTTTTAAATTTTTTTAGATTATTTCTAAGAAATAAAAACATGTATATCTTTCAAGAAACTATCGGTTTATTCAATGATAACATAGATTCTAAAATTAATTATAAGTCTGATAATTAAGTCTTTTGAATAAGTCTGATAATAAAGTCTTTTGAAATCTTTTGAGATTTTTTTTTGTTACGAAAAGTAAATGATAAAAAAAAAAAAGTAAATGATATTTGATCATCTTTCAGAAAAAGTTGATGTGTTTCTTGGTGAACTTATAGTGATTTTATAATACAAGGGAAATTCAAGGATAATTCAACTTACCAATAGCTTTAATACAATCTTGACTTAATTCAACTTATTATTCACCCTACACATTTGTAATGGACTATTCCTGACATGGAATTGGTAAGTTCAAATTTATATTCAGGGGTGTGTAAAATAAGTTAATATGTTAAGGAATGATACTTCTAAGTGCTAAATGCAGGTTTTCGTTTGAGTTTATTGGCTCATCTGTGAACAGAACACAGGTGGTAATTTGAAATTGATTTCCTTCAGGGAAAGATTTAGCAAATCTCGTTTCATAATAATGATATTTGAGATATAAAGCCTTGAATTTGCATACTAAATTGCCGAGATGAAATTTTCATACAGAACTGAAACCTTAAATAGACATTTTGATATTACGGAACTTCAAGGCTCTGGCAATTCAATGGAGGCAAAGATCATTTAATCAAGTAAAGCTCAAAAAAGCATAAAATAAATCTAAATCTGAGACATTTAATGTACATAAGTGGGGTATTACGGGTTGGTGTGTAAATATATAAGGTATATGACTTTTAAACCTGACAATTTTGGGATGAATCGAAGCCAAGTTTTAAATTCTCAACAAGCCAACGTGAATATAAAGCAATATTCGTGGGTTATTAGTTGTAAACAGCTCATGAGAACCGCAAAAGATTGTTGACTTTGAATATTCATAATTCGAGTGGACACTATGGTCGCCCCTAAACGACTGTGTATTGGGACATTTAAACAACATGGACCCTGGCGTTTAAGTAGCGGCATATTCTGCCGATGTTCAAGTAGCTATGGCTTTGCTGAAGGACTTTCCTTTTTGATAAGTACCCCAATATGTAATATATTCTCCGGAAAATAAACCCCTACCGCACTGATAACGATTTTCTGACAACGGTGACTACATTTTGAATTGGATGTGCGAATGAGAACATTACAGGATTAACTCACCCAGAAAACAAATACTTTTAAGGAATTTTTTACCAATGTCGACAAGGGCTTGTGATCAGTTTTCATGTTTTCTTGTGAAAGTGAATGTGACCCAATACGTTTTTCCTCGGTCATACACTTGAAATTCGTTCAGTGCAAAGGAATTGTATTATCCGTGTCAGAGAACATTCATGAGTACACAAGTATTTTCTTTCACTGATCTCTCAACAATAGCATAAAACAAACAGGGAAAATAGTATGTTGACTTAGGGCTAGTTTTAACAACATTTTATAGGTGACTTTAAAGAAAGTGTGCCAGCTGTTATTAAATATAAACTCAATAATGAATTGTGGTTTGACGCTGAAAATTTGGAATGGATGAAAGTTCTTTTTCGTCGATATTTGTTAGGCTTTGAAGCCTGACCTGGTGTATGGCTATATCATAATAGAGGGTTTCACTAGTTGGACCCGAGGTGTTGGCTATATGAACACTTATGTGTTGTCTAGTAACGCCTATATCGTGGAGAACATATATTTTAAATTTGATATATTACATACTTCGACATAATCCAATTGATAAGTCAGTGTTGTATTAATACTCTGATAACATTCAGTGGCAATTACTTGAAATTTTTCTTTTTGATTTTTCTTTCTATTTTTTTTTCATGGTGGTAAAGATTTTTATGAAGGTCATAAAACGTGATTAATTGATATGTTGCAAACACAAACAGAAGCCTGCTATTTTTAGCCGATAAAATAGTTAGAAAAATTGATTGAAAGTTTGCAGCAGTGGTAACAGTATGAGTTTTGGTCGGGTGGCACGACAGAGAGACATAAGTAACGAACGACAAACAATGAATACTGGACAGGATAAGAACAGCGGAGGGACGAATAGACAGACACAGACTATACATATTCATAATCTCGAAGGAAACAGTTTCCGACGGAAATCTTTTACAATTGCTCATCTATATCTCTCGTCAGCCTCACTTTCACGGCAGCGACAGCGGGCGGCTATCAGGCAAGAGCACAAGGAATCGTCAGAAAAAGAAAAGGATAAAGAAGACTCGGATGAGAAATCGGCGACAACGAGTGCAATGAAACCACAAAAGAGCTGATGAAAGTGTTATTCATATAAAATATTTCATTCTGGATATTTTTGAAATTTAAAAAAATCAAGCTGATGAAAGTGTGAAATATTCATGTTGAAATTTTTTTATTCTGGATATATTTTTGCAACTTCTAGTCCAAAAATTTGACAAGGTCTTATAGGAAAAAGTGTATTCCGTCATCTGGATGCATTAGTAACAATCACATTTTATTCTGGATATTTTTGCATCTTCACGTCTGAAAAGTTGACAAGTTCTTACAGGATAAATTGTATTCCGTCATCTGGAGTCATTAAGTTAAAATCACTTTATGTGAATTTGTGTCCTGGCAAGGGTCATTGTGCAATAGAAATTTCTTATTGGGATATAGGTTTGTACATTTCATTTGAAGAGGTTTAAAAGGTCATACCAACTGGAGATATATACAAATATCTTTTAACCCTCCACAGTGATCCATGATTTATTAACTCCGAATCTACATTAAGTAGAATCAATCAACCGTGAAATTCTCTGAATCATTTTTGACCTGGTTGACTCGGAGAATCGGTGTGTAGTGTTATTTACAGCTTAATGGATTCCTAATTTACTTTCTTTATAAATAGAAAAATCCACATCATTGAATGAAAAAAAAAAAATTTCTTCTTTTTTTTGTTACTTTTTAAATTAAATTTATTTGTCAGTATTAAATAAATTGGAAAGTATTTGAATAAGCATTCATAACAGTTCAATATATAACTTTTGACAGGTAGCAATTGATGACAATAGTTATTAAATTACCGTAATACAAATTTTGATTAAAATCAAATTAGAATTTTTTTTTCACAAACCAAAACTGATTTCTAAAAGGGACATATTAGCTTGTCTATTGTGCAAACAAGAACAAAATGAGTCAATGTTTCAAATTTCCAAAGTGCCATGTCATGAACGGTAGTTCATTTAAAATTAAAGCTACAGTGTTAAGAAATATAACCGATACATTGCGCTGCTCAATCCTGTGTAATTAGAGTAGGGTCTCTACTTAACAGCACCTGGGAAAGGAGAAGTAATTTAATAATTTAGAATACAATGCGGTAGTGTTGTCGGAACTATTTATATTTATGTAGTCTGTCCCTTATTTCTGAATTTGTGAGGCATAATACACTAAGCCATTGTGTTCATTGCGTATTAGGGCCCATTCGCTTTCACCGAAACGCCAAGCGATCATCAGATAGCGACAATATTTACTTTGTATAATAGGTTTATACTGTACTTGGATCTCTAGCTTACCAAGGATCAGTTTAAAAAAAAACATTTAATGAAAAGTTTGTGTTGATTGTGGCTAAGAAAATTTGGAGAAGTTGATGTGTGTTTATTATCGATAATTCGGGCTGTGGAGAAAATTGAAAACTTTATGGACAAGATAGACATACCTGTATACATACTGAAGAGGCAAAAGGTCGTTAAATTTCTTAGCATATGTGCTGGTTAACAACATTTTTATCTTACGTTTACGTGCTAAGAGCCTGTTATAGCTGTTCACTTTGGATGGGATTTTAAACAGTTGTGATGTCAACACCTAGAGATCGTGTGTTCATTCAGTACGAAATAGCCAAATGCCTAATGAATTCGCCAATTAGTGATTTTAGATCATTTCATACACAAGTTGTTTACTTGTAAATAAGTGTGGTATCAGCATTAATGGTGATTTTAATTAATAGAGTGAATTTAATTGGCAACAGCCCTATATTTTTTGTTTGAAATGTTTTGGTTTAAAAACTGTGAGTGTGATTTATTTAGTCAGTTGTTAAAACAAGATGGATGACTTAAATTTACAAGATTTCGTAAAACCATAAACACATACATGATGATCTCGCGTAGCAACCACGGTTTTTTGTAGTAATGGTGGAAAAAGTGATATTCAATGTTGAAATTTGTGGATTAGATTGAATTTTAACTTCTAGAATTTAATGATTTTGAAGCGTAGCAACTACTGTTTATTGTAACAGTTGCAGAAGTGATATTCAATGTTGAAATTCGTGGATTATATTAAATTTTTACATTTTAGAATTTATTGAAAATATGGATATATTGTGAAGTGCAATGTGTGATCCTACATTCGTTACTTTGATTTATAATTGGAATGTTAATTATCCGAGTGACGACTTTTCATGTGCCGAAAACATTACACCATGATGGTGAATTTGTCTAAGGGGAGCTTGGATACAATCCAGGCTCAGAACAAACTGCTAAAAACTAGCTACTGGAATTACTCCGAACAACTAGAAGAGTTTATTTCGCGGTATAAAACACGACCTCCGGATATTAAGTTCTGGCCTTATGGACCCTACTGGCCCAAATTCTATGATAGTGAGGTTTTAGAAACACCAAAACACTTGAAGACTTCGCCAAACTTTAAGGAACCACTCGCCCGGCGACATAAACATGGTAAGTTAGGCCCTTAGTGATAGCAGATGGAAGGAGATACCGCAGTACAGTCAAACCTGTCTATTAAGACCACCCAAGAGAAAATAATCATTAAAGCCAGGTGGTCTTTATACACAGGTTGAATTATATTGAAATTGACCATTTTGGACCTGAATTAGAAAGTGGTCTTATTAAGCAGGTGGTCTTTATACACAGATTGAAGTATATTGGAATTGACCTTTTTGGATCCGAATTAGAAAGTGGTCTTATCAAGCAGGTGGTCTGTATACACCGGTTTAGATACATTGAAATTGACCATTGGGACCTGAGTAAGTTGTCTCATGAAGCAGGTGGTCTTTAAACAGAGGTGGTTACTAAGGAAAGTTCCACTTTATTCCCCTGGTATACTGCCTTCCTGCCAAAACACTTAAAAACAGATGGAGAAGCTAAAGAGAGAAAGCTATTGCCGAGAAGTATATTGTGGCAAATATTCACAAGGTTACAGATTTTATTGGTGCAGATTTTCCATTTTTAAAATGCATTAATATAAGTTAAACTTGCATACCCCTTTCAGATCGACTGCAATGTCTTCAATAAATGTTTCTATATAAACGCCATTGGTTTACATCAAATGATCATTTATATAAGGAAATGTTTGCTGTTTACCTTTAGAAGCCTTTGTTACAAATTTGCTGTGAATACGGGGATCATTTTTAATGTCCATTAATTCAAGTCTGTATCCTTGACATTATGCCATTTCTGTATGTGTCATAGTGTACTAAAGTATTGGTTGAATTTTGGTGAGGTTGAACTCTTTCACCCCTGGAGACACATTTAGACTCTTCTAAATAAAAGACTAGACTAGTCCATTATGAAATTTTAGGGGTGATCATTGAGTTAAAAAAGACAAAATGATGACTCTTTTGCGAGTCACCTTTTTTTGTTCATCCAAAAAGTCACTCACAATGTTACCCTGCTGTTACTAAGGAAAAGATAACTCTTTTTTCTGTGGAGGTAGGGAACAGACGCCTGGCTCACATTATGTTGAAGAAAAAAAAAATTGTACACTTCAAGATCCTATACAAAAAGTTTTTTTTTTTATACATGTACATGTATTAATATAACAAAACTATTATACTTACTTTAATATGGCTCAAATTCTTCATGAAAAATGTCTTCTATGAAAGGCAGGGCATGAAGTGTTATACATGGACATTGATCCTATTCCATCTCTTTGTGTCCCTGTATAGTCTCATTGTGTCCATCAGGTTCAATCCCGCCCATTCTGTCCCTTCACATACTGCTTTGGTACATGGAGGTTAATTCTAGCAATTGTCTAAGGTTGAAAAATGTCCTGCTCAAAATTAATTACCTTTGATTTGTTGATAATTTTGTATTTAAAAACCGCTGTATAACTCGTTATCTCTATTTAATTAAGATTTGTTCTTTGATATTTGCAGATCTACAATTTCCAGTAACATTTGACAATCAAACATCACAGTACTCTGGTAAATGGCGCGGTGTGCTGATCGTTTATGACTCGGAGAGGAGTAGTCGTGACCGTATACCACAACCTGTACCAGATGGATGTTGTCCTAACCTCTTGTTTGAATCTCGTTTTGAGAGTGGAAACCTTCGGCAGGCTAGGAGAGTGTAAGTGTTATCATATATAATAAATCAGGGGAGATAATTATAGAAATAGTGTAAGCGTTATCATATAAAGATTAAATCAGAGGAGATAATTGTAAGGTAAGTGTTACCATCTAAACATTAAATTATGGGAGATATAATTGTAGGGAGAGTGTAAGTGTTAGCTTCTAAAAACTAAATTAGGGGAGATAATTATAGAGATAAATCGTGGGAGATAATTATAGAGATAGTGTAAGTGTTATCATCTAAAGATTAAATCAGGGGAGAATATTGCATGTAGAATTTAAGTGTTATCATCAAAAAATTACATCAGGGGAGATAATTATAGGGAGAGTGTAAGTGTTATCATCTGAAGATTACATCAGGGGAGATAATTACAGGGAGAGTGTAAGTGTTATCATCTAAAGATTAAATCAGGGGAGATAATTATAGGGAGAGTGTAAGTGTTATCATCTAAAGATTACATCAGGGGAGATAATTATAGAGAGAGTGTATGTGTTATCATCTAAACATTAAATCATTGGAGATAATTATAGGGAGAGTGTAAGTGTTATCATCTAAAGATTGAATCAGGGGAGATGATTATAGAGAAAGTGAAAGTGTTATCATCTAAAGATTAAATCATGGTAGATAATTATAGGGAGAGTGCAAATGTTATCATCTAAAGATTACATCAGGGGAGATAATTATAGAGAAAGTGAAAGTGTTATCATCTAAAGATTAAATCATGGGAGATAATTATAGGGAGAGTGTAAGTGTTATCGCCTAATGAATCAGGGGAGATAATTATAGGGAGAGTGTAAATGTATCTAAATGATTAAGTCAGGGGAGATAATGATAGACTGTATTCTTGCCCATGTCAACTTCAAGATAGATTGGCAAATATCATAATATACTTACCATTGTTTAAAGCTAACTTTTAAGTTGTAAATGTTAATGCTATAGTAATCATGCTGAATACTGTATATTTTAAGGGGACAGTTTGAGTATGAACTTGTGTTGAAGACAGACCTCCACACCAACCGTCACACACAATGGTACTACTTCCGTGTCCAGAACGCTGTTCCTGGCGTGGTCTATAAGTTCCGTATCGTCAACTTATTAAAGAGAGACAGTTTGTATAATTATGGTAAGTACAGGTATAGCTATACATGTCTGTTATTTCTCCATCTTACAAACTTACTGTATTTGCCATAATTTGTACATTTTTTGTTATTTTTTCAACATACAAACTTAATGTAATTGCCACTATTATTATTGCCCCATGATTCTTCGGAAGAAGGAGTTAAAAGTTATATAATCAACTCCCATCCCATGGATTAAATGATGTTTTACAATGGTGTATCTGACTGTTTTTTTTTTTTTTGACATATTTGATTATTTTTTTTCGCTCTTACAGGCATGCGGCCATTGTGCTACTCTGAAAAAAGTGCAAAAACAAAACAGATTGGCTGGATCAGAGCTGGTCACCATATAAGGTAAGGTCGAAGTTCAAGGGCAATTTTTAACTCATTCACCTCATCATTTTCAAAATGGACTTTTCCGGTCTTTGAATCGTTTGTGTCTTCAGAGATGAATGAATTTGTAACAAAACTTAATGCTGAGCCACCAACCTGTTCATTTGTGTTTCAGAGACATTATATTGCTGTTAATAAAATTAAAGTTTCAATAAAAATGTATCTATATCATGTTTTCATGCCCTACCATTTATGGGAGTGGGGATGAAGTTTAGGGGATTGGGATGAAGTATGGGAGTAGGGATGAAGTATTGGGGTGGGGATGAAGTATGGGGAATGGGGATGAAGTATGGGGGATGAAGATGAAGTATGGGGGATGGGGATGAAG
>SAYR01029382.1:327247-340041 GCA_004382745.1 Argopecten irradians irradians
GGGGTGGGGATGAAGTATGGGGGTGGGGATGAAGTATGGGGGATGGGGATGAAGTATGGGAGTGGGGATGAAGTATGGGGGTTGGGGATGAAGTATGGGAGTGGGGATGAAGTATGGGGGGTGTGGATAAAGTATGGGAGAAGTGTGATATTAATGTAAAGTGGAACTGGGAGGTGAGGTTAGGATGGTCCGTGAGGGTGGGGATTCGGAAGTGTGGGGGTGGGGGTAGCGGTGGGAGTGTTGAGAGTTGAGGTAGGGAATAGGTGAATGAGGTAGGGAGAGGTAAGTGTCAGGATTTTACAGTTTTTACCATGTCCATCTTGTTCCTTCCTGTCTTTCTTGTCCTGATACAATTTCATTCACACATTCACCCCCTGAACACTCATTTAGACTCTTCTAAGACTAGACCAGTCCATTATGAAATATCAGTGGTGAATAAGTAAATTATGGAGGTCAAATTGGGATATTTTCAGTTGAAAACAGTAAAACAACAAAAGATAAATATAAGAATTCTCATTGAAAAACAAAAATTCAGAAACAATATTTTTTATGTTTCAGTTATTCACGCAATATTATGCACCTGCACTGCCCTTTACTGATGAGAGGAATTCCTTACTACGAGTTGGAGTGGCAAATGGTATGTTTGGCAGGTTCAGGGGAGACAACTCAAATAACATGTTGTATACAGATCAAAACTTTACAGATTGACCTCTAACTTATCTTTAGGACACCATAGTTGAAGTCTCTAGTTCTGTGTTTATCGTGCAGTTTTCGTACAAAAATCCAGGAATATCAATATATCAATAGAGTATCATGCTGTGTTATAATGACCTGTTCTTTTAGTGGTACATTGTACATGAAGGCAAGAATATTTTTTCAGGTATATTTAGATCTCCAGGGATAGTATGTCTTTCTCAAATTAAATAGGACATTGAGTGTATGTATATCCACATACTTTTTAGGGGATATTATGATTTTACAATTCCTATTTAAAATGCTGAAGGGAGCTCACAGATGAAATGATGCGACTGTCTATGTTTGTAAAATCATACAATTATCATCCCGAAAACATTAACGAGTCTATAAATGTATTTATTTAAACAAATCAATTAAATCAAGTCATTTATTATATTGATTAATTACAGAGTTTCCCTAATGAGGAAGACACATACTACCTGGCTCACTGTTACCCCTACACATTCACGGACCTCAAAGAGGACCTAGATTCACTACTCAATTCGCCGGAGCGTCGACAGTGGATACGACGCGAAGTTCTGTGTGAAACACGAGCTGGAAATAGCTGCTTCCTTGTCACAGTCACAAATTTTGGTACGCAAATTTCTGTTTCAAAATATAACTTTAATTAAGCTTATGATATCACATTTTTAACGATTCTTTCTGAACTTTTTTCCACCTCATGGTACATTATGTGTGGGTCTTTTTTTTTCATACGCATACATTCTCAGGGTATTGTAGTTTCCTTTTATTGATTCTATTTGAGTTGCTTGATAAATTCAGTCGCTTAATTGCATCACGCAAAGTTCATAACTATATTAGACAATAAAAAAAAGTCAAATATTTACTTTTTTAAATCAAAAATTGGTTAACAAATACAGAAACCAGAAAGAAAAAATGTGAGGAAAGAAACAAAAATACAATCATTTTTGTTTTTAGGGATTCAAAGGGAGACAACTGCATGTTTATTTTTTCTGTAAAGATAATAACTCATTCACCCTTGAAATTTCATAATGGACTGGTCTAGTCTTTGATTTAGAAGAGTCTAAATGTACCTTCAGGGGTAAATAAATTCAGCTGATGGGAAGGACACAGTACTAGTGCTGCCAACTATATCCTGGCGTTGCTACGACTAATGTTTACCCTTAATATATTTGTTGTGGCAGAGACTGTTGTAAATGCATGAGTATGTGATAAACACATTTCATCGTTTTACAGATAATTCCAAGGAAGAACAAGAATCCAAACAGGTGATTGTGGTAACGGCCCGAGTCCATCCTGGCGAATCTCAGGCCAGCTGGATGATGAAAGGTCTCCTTGACTATGTCACAGGTCCTGACCCTGGGGCGAAACAACTCCGAAACTCATTTATATTCAAGGTCGTGCCAATGTTAAACCCGGACGGTGTGATAGTAGGAAACTACAGGTGCTCCCTCGCCGCCCGCGATTTAAATCGTAACTACAGACATCCGAGGAAGGAAAGTTTTCCGACGGTGTGGCACGTTAAGGCAATGATGGATAAAGTTCTAGAAAGGCATAATGTAAGTCCAGTAATTCATGTCAGATATGGTGAAAAGTTGACTCTCTGGTATATTAAGGGGAAGATATCTCTTTTATGGCTGAACTACCATGAAATGAGGAGAGGGGGCGCATAATGAAAACCAACATTTTTTTGTGGCTGCTAAATTTCGCGATTTCCATTTCAAAACAGGTACGAGAAGATAAATATTTGTGAATTTAAAAAATTGAATGTAAATTCCTATAATTACTGTAGATTTTTATTTGCAGAGATTTATAAATTTCCAAAAATTGCTTTGATCGCGTAATTTGTGAAAGTGAATCGCTCTCAAAAGAAAGTTGGTATACAGTATAGTATTGTTCAAGTCTAACCTGTCCTATCCCATTCAAATTTCATTTGGAGGCTGGGGAATGTGCATGTGTTGTAGAGATTTCTTGTTTCTTTGGCTTCTGATTTTCTTTGCCCAAGAGAATATATGACAGGTAATCCTGCTGGATCGTGTCAGGATCCCTGTTGAATTTAATATATCTTGGGTGTACATGTATTGTTTTCTTGAAAATTTCCAACCAAATTATCATTTCGAAATTATTTTTTCTTTTACAACTGAGATCGTGTTGGGATCCTCACTGAATTTTCTCTTGGGAGTACATGTTTTGTTTTCTTGAAAATTTACAATCAAATTATCATTTTGAAATATTTTTTTTCTTTACCGATTTTAGATATTGTTATACTGCGACCTGCACGGACACAGTCGGAAACATAATGTGTTTATGTACGGAAACAACACGTCCCAGGAGGGTGATAATACGACAACAGGTGCTGCCAAAGCTTTCCTACAGGAAAGACTCTTCCCATGGATCATGTCACAGAAGGTAAGATCAGAGATCATGTCACAGTATATCTTCACTGTATATAACTTAGGTGTTTTTTGACAGTGCGCTTCGTTGAGATAGCACTATAAATTGGGCAAAAGTGTCACTATCACAAAGAGACACAACACTGATATACTACAGTTTCCCTAAACACAAACAATGTATCACATCCAGAGAACCTGTCTAAAATTGTCTTTAGATGTTGATTGGACATTAGAAATATTAAAATCATAATTTAGGGTTGTATTTTGCCATTAATAATTAAATATTTAAGTGACCTCTTGGTTTATTTTTTTTTCATTTCTATTTTAGGCCCCTGAGAAGTTTTCTTTCCAGTCTTGTAAATTCCAGATCAAGCGTTGTAAGGAGGCAACAGGGAGAGTGGTGATGTGGAGACAAATGCATATCCTAAATAGTTTCACCCTGGAGGCCACCTTCAGCGGGACCATCCTCAACAAGTCAGTCTAAACAGTTATCTCCCTTATATTAATCAGTCAGTCCATAGTTATCTCCCTTATAGTGATTAGTCAGTCACTACTTATTTCCCTCACAGACTCCATCCTCAGCAAGTCAGTCAATGATTATCTCCCTTGTTATTGTCAGTCGGTTTATAATTATCTCCCTTCTAATGGTACGTCAGTCAATAGTTATCTCCCTTACAACTCCATCCTCGACAAGTCAGACAATATACTTATCTCCCTTGTTATTGTCAGTCGGTTTACAATTATAATGGTTAGTCATTCTCGGTTATCTCCCTTACAACTCCATCCTCAACAAGTCGGTCAACAGTTATCTCCCTTGTTATCGTCAGATGGTTTATAATTATCTCCCTTACAACTCCATCCTCAACAAGTCGGTTGATCAGTCAATAGTTATCTCCCTTATAATGATCAGTCGATCAATAGTCATGTCTTTTACAACTCCATCATCAGTCAGTTCATTTATTATAAGTTATCTCTTTTATAATTATCTCCCTTACTATTACCTGTCAGTCAATGTTTTAGTTGTCTCCCTTTCAATTGTTTACCATATAGTTATCAGTCAGTCGATTTATATTTATCACCCATATACTTATCTCAACTGTATTAAATTCTAGAGATTTTTTTTTAGGTCTGAGCCGAGACACTTCAATGTTGCCGACTTTTTGGAGATGGGACGTGTTCTGTGTCAAACGGTGCTAGAATACCACATAACTCAGGAAAACAAAGCGTGAGTAAATAAAAGTAAAATAAACTCTTATTCTAAAATGTAAATCCTATACTTTGTATAACTTTTGATGGTGATCAACATATAATTATGAGTTAACAGAACAATTTATGAATTGTCATGAATCTGTTGTTGGTAATTTTCATGAATTTGTTGGTAGTAAACAGACGGACATGGTGTTAGAACTGACACGGTTCATCACACATCAGGTACTGGAGCAGAAGGGCCTTGTCAATAGTCCAGTACGATTGCCACAACTCAAGGGCGTGCAACTCAACACATCTGACAAAATGATGTCAGCCGCAGAAAATGGTGAGTGTTACCATAACCACACTCTATTTGCATATTATAGAGTTATCTGTCCTTACAAGTAGGTATTGATTGTGACGTCATGTGTTTGTGAGCGTAACAATATAATTTTTCGGAGAAAACGATGTGAATTTCACTCATGAAAAAATAATGTCAAAATGGGTTCCTACACGCAAAAGAGGTAACTCTGTATTATTCAAAGACAGAAAACATATTGTTGGCAAATAAAAAAAAAAGCATATTTATACAACAAAAAATAATAACCTTTGGTCTTTTTGTCACATTGTCAAGTATATACATATTACCATTTTACAAATACATTGCGGCTTAAAATAAAAAAAACATATTTATACAACAAAAAATAATAACCTTTGGTCTTTTTGTCACATTGTGAAGTATACATTTTACCATTTTACAAATACATTGCGGCTGCAATGTACCTTTTCATACCATTGAGCAAATATCAAGAAAAATTTTGAGACAAATTGGAAACCAAGATGGCTGACAATGGCCATCTTTGATTTTGATAATTGGTGTTTGTTATTTTAATTGGTTATAGGATGGACTGAAGGAATGTTTTCCATATGTGTCAAATCATCGATCTTTGACCCCTGAAAACACATTTGAACTCTTTTAATTCAAAGGCTGGAAAGTTTATTATGAATTTCCAGGGGTCAAAGGTTGTTGGAGTTAAAATCCATCTTTTATTATATAGATCATTCTGTGATGACCACAAAAAAATTCCTCATGAACCTCAATTTTTAACACCACAATTTCCCTCTTTTCAGGACATTTGTCAGATTCCGGACTAGTTGGCTCGGAACCTAATCGTGAGATGTGCCATCCCCAGTTTGAACTGGGGTCAGACACGTTACGGGAAGCCATAGTTTCATATTTAGAACAAGAAAAATCTGTGTCAAATGACGAAGTGAGAAAAGACAAAAAACAGAAAACAAATGGTGGTAGTAAAAAAGAGGACGTGGCAAAGACTCATAATTCTGCTAATCTCAGTCGGAAGGATGTGGATCACATGATCGAATCTGCGTCACTTAAAACCATGGATGGCTGCCTCAAAATTCTTGCCCAGTTAAATGTTCGTGAAGCGATACCAGATTCAGAGTAAGTAACTATAATAATATTGAGATTTTTTTGTAGGATGAAAAAAATGTGATTAAAAAACCTTTGAAATCTTCTTGATTTAATTGTCAAGAATTAAAGATGCTACACTGCTGACAAATGGTTATTTTTCTCTGTCAAAAACATGAGCAGACAAATTAGTATGGTTACTTTTCTTCAGTTACAAAAGTTACTTACTTTACACCATTATCACCATTGGAAAGTTTGAGCTTATTATTTAATGGAAAAATATTTTGAATAATTAATTGTTTCCCCAAAAAACTCCATGGTACTATCCCCTATATGGAATGAAATAATGATTGCACATGCTTCAAAAGAAAAATAGAAAGAAAAAAAAGAAACATTAATCTCTTCTTAAACAAATAATTAAGAGAACCAAAGATTTATTTTCAAACAAAAAGAGAAAATATACAATTTAAACAAAACAAATGTCTCTTTTTGTATATAGGTATTTTTTCCGTCTTGAGGATGATTGTTTGAAAATAGATGTCTTGTAGTTTACAAACAAATTTCGTTTACCGGTATGTAAAGTTCAAAATGAAGTAAACTGACATTCATACCTAAATGAATAACCTTTTTTCAGTTCAAGTGACAGTGACAGTGAATCAGAACCGGAAATGAAAGCAGTGGACACGAAAGCCAAGAAGAAAAAACGGAAATCCCGAAAACAACGTGATAAGGAACAAAATGACCGGAAAGGAGGAGGTTCAGGAAGTTCCGACAAAAAGGAGGAACGATCTAAGTCATTATCGGTGAGCTGTTGTCATATCAAAATCACATACAGTTTGTGTTGTTTTAAATATAAGCATGATTTTATTTATTATTTGTGTCTATATAAGCATTTATGATTGTGGTGCACATGTGTATATATTTTTACAAAAACAAGTATAGATTTGTTACAAAAAATTAATAATAAAAAAGGAAACAAAAAAATGGAGAAAAAATTTAACAGAATCAATGAATTAATAAATACAATAAGTAAGTAAATGAAGAAAGAAATGAAGAATGTCTGATTGGAAGAAACATAAGAAGTTTTATTTAAATTATTTAAATATATTTTGTATTGCTTATATTATTGTTTCATATTTAGAAGAAAACAATTGAAGAAAGAAATAAGGAATGTATGATTGAAAGAAGGATAATTTTAAATATATTTGTATTAATTATTATTATTTCATATTTAGAACAAAAAATTCCTTGATCATATTGAAAATCACTATCTTTGTTTAGCTGCTAGTGGTTAAGTAGTTTACTTGTTGTATTTTTAATCAGAATACACTGTTTTCTTCTGTTGTTCTCTATATCTGCAAAACTATTCTTGTAAAAAAGCAGCATAATTTTATTTCCTACATGTTTTATCACATAATCATCCCGTTATCCAGTGAAGTTGTCCTTGTTTCATTTATTGTGTATATCTAAGTGTAATATAAAAATGCTGATTTAATTATCAATAGAATATGATAATACCCGAAATTATAACAATAAAATTATTTTTAAGAAATCCCTGAAAAAACACAGCTTTATTTGATGAAATTTGTATTTACTGTTGTCCAATTTTAAAAAGAAAATTATATATCATTAAACTCATTTAAAAAGACAATAATTTTATCTTGAAATTCATTAACAAAGAAAATTATATATCATTAAAATCATTAAATAAGAAAATAATATTTCTTGAAACTCATTTAAAAAGAAAAGTAAACAAATCTCATTTGAGATCATAAATTACAGGGGGGGGGATTAAGAAAAACTATGCAGAAAGATTTGATGTATATTACATTTTTTTAAATTAAAAAATTATAGAAATCATAAAGACAAATATTTAGCACATTGGTAGATATGTAAGTATACCCTCCATTTGCTACATGCTGATGAACAGCTACTTTATTCCCTAGCACCCAACATGTATCCAATGTCATAAAAACCTGGTAAGTGAATATGATGATATCACAGTAACCAAACAGTCGAAAGTAGAAGGCACCTATTTATATCTAATTTAAAGTTCATAATATATAATCATGTATATTTTAGCACAAAGAATATTTACACATAAATTTGTATATTTATTTATATAGTTACTTACATCTTTGTAGACAAATATTATATTAGTAATTTTGCTTTTATCACTTTTCCTAAATACTAATATTCGTCCAGATTTAGAAAACAGTGTCCATAATATGATGTCATTTTGACTTTAAAAATGAGAACCGGTCAGACAATTTAACACATGTTGTCTTCAGTTAATCAAATTGGGACAATAATGTACATATATGAAGACATGCCCAGTTGTGTTGTAGTTTATTGTAAACCTTATTGGTAGATTTATAGTCAAATTAGGAAATAGAATTGTGGAGGAGAGGGGGAGGGGGGGAGGGGGATGGAGGACAGTGTTACTCAACTTGTCCAGTCTTCTTGTTCCATTACCTTATGCCATACACATTCAATTACGTTTCAATGTCATTTGGTACAAAAACACATCTTCAATCTGAAATAATTAAAAAAATAATGTTAATAAAATTGTTCATAAATTGTCACATGTATGTTCCATTTCAGGGAAAATATCAAAGGGAGATAATCATCTCTAACATTGGCAAATATCAAAGGGGGGATAATCATTATCAAAGAAAGATAACTCATGTAATATTATAACCTAACAGGTTAGTAAGGAGCGTCCTATAATTAGAGCCAATAAACTCTTAGCAACAGAACAGGTAAA
The DNA here is from genome assembly GCA_004382745.1 of Argopecten irradians irradians. Classification (NCBI taxonomy): domain Eukaryota; kingdom Metazoa; phylum Mollusca; class Bivalvia; order Pectinida; family Pectinidae; genus Argopecten; species Argopecten irradians. The sequence continues at coordinate 335,742 of SAYR01029382.1, forward strand.
ACAACAGGAACGATAACAAAGGGGGATAATCATTATCAAAGGGAGATAACTCATGTTATGTTATAACCAAACAGGTCGGCAAGGAGCGTCCTATAATTAGAGCTTATAAGCTCTTAGCAACTGAACAGGTAAAAAACAAACTAACGAAGCACATTGGAAACCTCATCAGTAATTAGAGGCGCCACCTGGTGTGTTTCCATTCGTCACTTGTGTCCACAAGTGTTCCTGACAGTGTGTCACTAATCCAATGAGATCTCACATATAATCACATTACAGTCGTATTTAATCCCCATGAAAGGGCGGTTGCAGGATGTTCTAATTATAGATTTAAAAATGTAGGATTCGTATTTCTGAACACTTTGCATTCTTAAAAGCAAGATTTGTGCTAATTTTTATTTTCTCTCTAAAGAAAAATCAAATAAAAGTGGAAAATAATCAAATATCAATGTTAAATATTAATTAAAACTTCAATAGAAATATTTCAATATCAATGTCAATTATCTGTTACCTTTGATTGGCTGTTCTGCTGGGATGTGTATGTGGATTGTGTGGTAGGAATGTGGTTAATTCTAAGGTTGGGGGCTCGATATTTGAACCCTGTGCAATGAACTATTACCATGGTATTAGGGGACAGGTTGTGTGGACAAATGAAGGTACTCAAAACGAAATTTACAAGAAAATTAACATGTTAAATGGGATATAACAATAATACAATTAACAGGGCATTTTAATTTAAAAAATGCTAACATCTAGTGAGGATAATATTGCTCATTCTGATGCTCAAAAGGAAAATGCCAGACAAGGGCAATAACTCTGTCCTAAGGGCGATAACTCTTTTCAAAGGGTGATAACTCTGTCTTAAGGGTGACAGCTGTCAAAATTGCTGAAAAGTTAAGGTTCTCAATTGATTGTTTTGATATAACTTTAGCAGAAATGGCCTTTTATTATTAAATATTTCCTTAAACACTTTCTCTTAGTTCTGTCCTATGTCTGAAAAATGCCCCCAATACACACACCCACACTTCATACACGCCACCTACATAAGGGGGCTGTCCTTTTATGACTTTGGCTGTTCATTTGACATTAATTAGTCTAACAAACAAACAAAGCATATAAACGTGTTATACTTCTGCAGGTGTTAAGCCTTCAGCATACAGTTGATGGAACAGTTATTTCTCTTTTTGCTGTATAATGTGACCAATAGGGGAGTGCTTTTCATTGTCTTTTGCAGTACACTTCATGTAGATAACACTATAGAATGGGCAATATATTATAAAGAAAACTGACCATAAACTTCACGGTTGCTTTCTCTCAAAACTTGCATGGACTCACTACAAACAAAACCTGTCTATAACGACCATCCTAGGGTAAGGGGAAATTTGTCTCTATAGCCAAGTGGTCTTTATACATAGGTCAGATTGTGTTGGAATTGTTCATTTAGGAACACTATGAAAGCAGTCTTAATAAGCAGGTGGTCTTTATACAGAGGTGTTCATAATAAGGAAGGCTTCACTATATTTTTACATTGATCACTTGCATGGAAAGCATTTCAACTTAGTTTGCTCGTTTAAGCCATGCCAAAATGTGACTTGCATTAATCAGTATATGTAAACCATAAATAATGTTACCAAATACTATCATATGTATTAAACTATCACTTCATTAATATTCCATCTTTGCATATTACAGAGTTAGCTCCCTTGCGGGTAGGTACCAATTGTGACGTCATTATTCTGTGGGCACAATTAACGTCATTTTCTCCGAAAAGTATGATGTTACGCTCTCAAACATATGACGTCACAATCAATACTTGCCTGCAATGGCAGATAACTCTGTAATATGCAAATACTGAATTGCCATATTGTAGATGTGTGTTTGGTTAGAATGCACCATTAAATATGTTTGTTTATCCATGAAACCATTCTAATCGTTATAATGCTTCATTAAATATGTTTAAGTCCCCATGTAACCATTCTGATCATCTTTGTTTGTCTTCACATATATCCTGCATGATTCACTATGTTTCATATTTCTGTTTATAAAAAATCACACTCAAAGCTTCTTCTTCAAAACCAAAACACCCAGTGACATGGTATTGAGTTAAAGAGTTGTCAACATAGTTCATATTAATTTTCATTTGGCAAGCCGTCTAGGAACATCATATTTGACCTGTTGCAGGCTTTATTTAACAATTAAAGGATTGTTAGATTGCATTTATTGGAGATATAAATGCAATCTGGGTGGCAGATAAATAGAATGGCGCCCGTTAGGGCGCTATGAATATTTATCTGCCACACAGATTGCATTTATATCTCCAATAAATGCAATCTAACAATCCTTTAATTGTTATATTTACATTTTACTTTCTAGTTCAAAGTAAAACAGTTTAATTGCGAATGAACATTTGAATTTCCCGCTTCAGCCATTTAACCTCAACAGCCAAGTTTAATGTGATGAAAAAAAGTCCCTATAAAAATTGAAAAGATAAAAAAAAATGTCAATGTTTTTCAATAGCCTTTCATTTTACTTTCAATTATCCAGACATTTAAAAGATTTTTTAGTTTCATAACCAAACTGGTTCATTCAACTACAATGTCAATTTTCCTGCGCGGACTAACATGGTGTCAGTGAAAAAAACTCGCATCCTTTTATGAAGATATTACTGCACCAAGTCTAGGCTGCATTTATTGGCTCATAATGCAGATCGCGATTATCATTAGAGTAATGGGAGTCACAGTAGCCAAATGTAAATATTATGAAATGCTTAAAGGAATTACCTTTATCTTTATTCTTAAACATAGTACGTGTCATGCAAAACAAACCCGGCAACGTTTTCGTAATTACCAATAGGGTTAGTCGCAAGAAAGTAGATATGGATATGAAGGGATAAGTGAGAGGCCTCAAAGTTTGTTAAATTAATTTTTACTTTGTTAGTTGTTTGACCTTATCTTTTCTTCCTTTACTCACCTCCACTCTTCTTCCATTCTCTTCGTATCCTTTACTTCTTCCGCCTCTCTTTGATATGTCCATCCAACACTTTCTTTCTGTACCTTCTTCCTCTTCCTTAACTTTTCTTTTATTCTTGACCTTCTGTCTTATTTCTCCTCCTTCTAATTCTTAATTTTCTTTCATTCTTTCTTTCTCCTTTAAATTTCTTCTATTGGATACTCTCCTAGCTTTTGTTTTACCCCTTCTTCGTCTCCTTTCTTTCCTTTCTTGTCGTTTTCTTTCCTTTGTCTCTTAATTCTTTTTTCATTTGTGTCCTTCGTTTTCCTGATGCCTCTTCACCTTCTCCACTATTTCGTCTTGCTTTCTTTTGTCCTTTTTAGTTGGCAAGTTTTATGGAACTTTTTAAACCTTTTAATTGAGTACAAATCAATACATGGATAAATTTTAAGTTCCAAGTAAAACAAGGTCAAAATTTGGCAATCAATATATAGTGTAAGAACAACAAAATTGGAGTTTAACTCGAGAGAAGCAAGTGCAGATTAGGTATCTTAACTCTCAGTGTAGGATTCTCCCATGTTTTTTTTTTTTTTTTTTTTTTTTACAAAATAGCACTTATTCACTTCGTTTGCTTTCATATTAATTTGCATGTTGTTATTTGCATTATTCATGATTTTGGCTTTTGACCTCTGACCCCATTTTAACCTACAGGCTTTGCCCACTATTACTTGTTCTGATGCACTTCACGACAACATGGGGCACTCTGTCAATCAAAAAAAGCAGGTAAGTTTAGCTTCACCTGAGAACACATAGTTTCGGTGTGACTCCCTTAAACAGATTTCCAATACTTACGATTTCGAACAGCCGCCATGTTTGACAGAAATAGGCTTACGTAATAGCAGAGTATCAACGAACAGAAACATGACCAAATCCATTAAGATATTTACATCACATCATTGTGAGTGTTATTTGTTATTTATTTACAGTCCAAGTTTATAGACAGTTTTAGTTATTCTAATCGATTGGTGATCATTTCCGTACTTCATTAGAGATCGATCGATACGCATAGGGTATATGTGGCTACATGGACCTAACTTTTACGTGCGACTTATTCACCAGTGCGACTTGCACGTGTACGAAAACGGGAAAAATCGTATGAAAGGCCTTTGCGACTTATACACAGGTGCGACTTATGATCCAGAAAATAAGCTAGATAATATGAATCTAAATAGTATTGTTCATTTTCCTCCCTAATTTACTTATTAGATAGACAACAATATTTTCAGCAAAAGTTAAGCGTGAGAGATTATTTTTGTAAATTGTGTAAAGGATATGAATGTAAATATTTAGATAT
>SAYR01029382.1:340142-368952 GCA_004382745.1 Argopecten irradians irradians
ATGGACCTAACTTTTACGTGCGACTTATTCACCAGTGCGACTTGTACGAAAACGGGAAAAATCATATAAAAGGCCTTTGCGACTTATACATAGGTGCGACTTATGATCCAGAAAATAAGCTAGATAATATGAATCTAAATAGTATTGTTCATTTTCCTCCCTAATTTACTTATTAGATAGACAACAATATTTTCAGCAAAAGTTAAGCGTGAGAGATTATTTTTGTAAATTGTGTAAAGGATATGAATGTAAATATTTAGATATTACGCATTTTCCTCCCTGTTTTATTTGTTAGTTAGACAGCTTTCAACTGTTCTCAGCAAAAGTTAAGCTTAAGATTATTTTTCATCTAGAATATACAGTATCGATATTTATACAGCATTTCTAAGGGAAAATAATGTTTGAAAATATTTAGTGAAACTATCCTATCACAGAAATGGCATAAGTATAGGTTAGAAAGAGATAATTGATAATTTTATCAGTAGAAATCCTTTGATAAAGGATTAAAGGGAGATACTTTTTAGCTTTATGAATAAATGTCTTTAATCTAATAATTAAAGAGAGATTTATATGGCACATACATGCATTCGTTAACAAATTCCTGGCTTTCTGTAAAGTAGCTTAACCCATATGTAAAGTCAAGGTAGTTATGGTAATCGATATCGTAAAGGCCAAAAAGGAATAAATTTGTGAGATAACACTAATCAAACTTAAGCAAATTGTCTATATTGTTAGTCATTTGTACATTTTCATAGCACCATGGCCGAATTGTCGTTCTAGCCCTCTGGGTTGGGAGTTACAAACCTACATATGACAAATGTGAGGTATCGACCGTGGGGCGAGGGTTCTTCTCTGGTACTCTTGCTTAATCCCTCACCTCCTAAACCTTGCATGCATGTAAATGACCATAACTAGTAATTCATACCAAATAAACCCAATCCAACTGACTTTTATTTCAGTTTGAACCTTTTAAATGCTCCAAATGTATGGTAAGCTTGAACCAACTCAAATGATTTGCATTTTGTAGATATTTTATCTCTTTATAAGAAGTAGCAATGGAAATATATATCAATCTTTTTATTGTTACTGACAAATATTTTGCACCTTTTCTTGCTTCCAATTAAACATCTCAAGTAACATTCTATATATACAGTATAAGATTATTATTTCACTATATTGATGACCTGTACGATAATAAACAAAGCTGGGATTATAATCTTTATCTTGATGAAAAAGTTATGAATATTAGCTCATAATTGTAGCTTAAAATTGTAATAGAAAGCAGAAAGATGTTTTTAGTTATATTCATGAATTTAATAGGGTACATGCTTTGACATTTTAGACTGAAGACTGTATAATTATTATTACAAAAATATAAAGCAGAAAGAAGTTTTTGTCATATGGCATTTTTAAGAATCAATACTGCATATTACAAAAATAGATACCCCCGGTAGTAGAAAGAAATCTTAAGTTATACATGTTCATTTGTATGAATGAATTAAACAGGGCAGATAATATGACATTTCAGGATCAAGCCTGCATGAATGTTTTATGAAAATAGAAAACATAAAGAAGTTTTAGTTATATGAATGCATTCAATAGGGCACATATGATATTTTGGAGTTAAGACTGTATTTTACAAGATATAAAGCAGAAAGAAGTTTTAATTATATGAATGAATTAATGGAGGCACACGATAAGATATTTTAGAATCAAGACTACTAGACTATATACCATGAAAATGTAATATTATAAACTTGTATCCTTACTTACCTTTCTGTTCGGTAACGTCGTATATAACCGTCATATATAACTATATATAACCTTCACCTCTATTAATATTATTAGCGTTATTATATACCATATCTGAAAATTTACTGTGACCATTTTGTAGAATGTTAAAATTGATAACCTTTCTGAATTCCTTTTGTTAAAATTGTCTAAGTTAAAATTATTGAATCGGAGCAATATTTGGATATTCACCTTTTTTGTTTCACCTTTTATTTTTATTTTATTTAATAATGATATAATTATTCTTAACACGTCTACTTTTTCATTAAATCTTTTTTTTCAGTTTGAGATAAGATTTATCAGAAATTAAGTGTTCAAGTGTAATATTATTTATAATTTCATTCTATCTTCAGCCATCCATTTGCATACATAGACCTAAGGTTTGTTGGTTTCATAATGAATGTTAAATGTTGCACCACGTGTCGTAGAAGTGAGAAGTGAATTTGTCCCAATCTTTCCATCTAATATATTCTGTCTAATATAAATACTTTTCTGATAAATCAAATCGTAATTTTCTTTGTCACTTTAAATTTCAAGCTCAGAAAAATATATAACTACCTTCTTTATATCGGGTAAATTTTACAGGGGTTTTATTTTAGCTATGTTCGCGGTTTTACTCAAATTTGGGAGTTTTAAACACCAGCAAAATATTTTAAGAGCTTTTCTATCATTGTGCACAAATACAAATTTTAGATTTTAAATGATTCAACACGTACACCATTTGGTAACTCGTATTCTATCCAAAATGTTTTCACTCTTTAAAGCAAGTATACTTTAAATTAACTGCAATAAACACATTACTAATGTTGACACAATGAACTCATTCACCCCTGGAATTTTATAATGGACTGGTCTAGTCTTTGATTCAGAAGACTCTAAATGTGTTTTCGGGAGTGAATAAGTTTAAACTTAATTTATATGCAATTACCAAGAATTTTAAGCGATTGTTAAAATTTTGGGTCTTTCTATGAAAGACTAACAAGCATTGCCTCTAAGTAGTCGTTGACGTTGAACATAGTCGTTGAACATAGTCAAATTAGTTTGGATTTCTAAGCTATTCTTTCTGACGTTTTAGTCATGCTCAAATAAATTACTTTCCTGCAACAGCATCATTACAATGTACCTATGTTTCAATATGATAGTCAATGTTTTAAAAGACACAAAAACCATCATCTGTGTATTTATGTTTAAAATGTTGAATTTGGAGTCTTTTTGTGATAAGTATTAAATTACATTTCAAAGGAAATTCTTAATAATTTCGTTAAAACAACTATTAATGTTAATCTTTTAATGTTTTGAAAAATTATAATTAGAAAATTATGTTATCCGTTTTTGTCTGTAATAATACCTGCATCTTATTCTTGCCATCTTACTGCTCAAGTTTATTGCAAGAAACACATTGTTTACTTTTACGTTTTCACGCAATGTAGATTGTGTTTACACCAAATATGTTGTGTGTGCACCAAGTGTAGTGAATGACACCATACGAAAATGTTACAATAGAATTACATACATTGGATAGTAAAGTAAGCACGATGAACTCGTACTCTACGTATATGTGCTGTGTCAGTTGTGTTTGCAGAAAAAATAAACAAGCTATATTTGAATGTCATTGAATGTTTGGCATCATAAAACAAGTTATTTACTTGTTCAGCTTTTAAAATGTTTCAAAAGTAAACAACTAGACCACATGTACTGTCAATGGCTTCAAAGTATTAATCTAGGTCACAGACACTATAAATAGATTCATTAAAATTAGATCACATATACATTGTACTAATAAAAAATTAAATCAAAACGTTACATATACTATCAAGAGACAAAGCAAAAAACTGAGGCATATGTTTTATTAATAGATCTGTCAAAATCTTTATAAATGGATTATGCTAGTTTTATTTCGTAAACGTTTATATTTGTTTATTTCTTTTATAGTCGAGTGCCAATCTAGAGAAATACATGCGAGCACAGAAGAAAGACGCGCCCCATTTCGTCAGCAAGTACGAGGGACGAAGAAATGGCGGAATACCTTGTTTCTCAGAAGAACGAAGTTTGGAAAGAGCAGCAAAGGTAGTTACAAATACAAATTGACACAAAATTTAATTCCGAATAAAACTGTTAAGGAAATTTATTGAAGAAACAATTATAATTTGATACTTATTTTTCTCAGCGAATGGCAGAAATGAAGAAACGAACTGAAGAAGAAAAACGACGGGAGATGGCGTTCTTTGTAAGTATTTTCATGCATCCCTACTGTACACGCATTGTATATGTAAAGTAATATATGATCTTTTATTAGAACTTACTCGTGCAGCAATAGAAAAGTCATATTGACATATTAACAATTGATTTCTGGTTTTAAAAGAATATCTAAAAACGATCTGTAATACAATATTTTTGTTTTTGTTTCATATGTTAATGCTGTTATTTAGAAATCCGTGTTTTATGAATTCAGAACTAAATTGTAACTCCGTAAATTTGCTATTTAAAAAAAATGGTATGATACTAAATACATTAAGTTAACATCCCTGAAACTTAGTAATGGACTGGTCCCATCTTTGATTTAGAAGACCCTAAATGCGCATTCAAGAATGAATGAATTAATATCATATTTTCTTCATTTTTTTAAACGATAATAGAACAATATTTCTGGTGTATTTCCTAATCTTTATAGATTTACGTGATCCTCAGGACCCTGTCTTTTTCTTCTGCGACTTTTCAACTATTATGTATATACAGCTTTCTCTGCAAGATTCAACGGATGTTTTAATACTTATGTTTATGTATACATTATTTCTCAAGGACAACTTCAAATGGAATTTGATTAAAACTTACAATTTAGTCGTCATTAACTAGTTTTAATTAGATTTTAATTTAGTCGCCGTCAACTAATTTTAATGGAAATTTTTAATTAGAATCTAATTCAGTCGCTGTTATCTAATATTAATTGAATTTTTTTATTGGGATTTGATGTAGTCGATACCGTAACTAGTTTTAATTGGAAATTATGTAGTTTATTAGTTTTGATTGGCAATTATGTAGTCGTTAATTAGTTTTAATTGGAATTTAATGTAGTCGTTCACTACTTTTAATTGAAATCTAATGTAGTCGTTAACTGGTTAATTGGAATCTAATTTAGTCTTTAATTAATGTTAATTGGAATTTAACGAAGTCGATAATTAGTTTTAATTGGAATCTAATTTAGTCTTGTGACCCGATGTGGGAGTATTTGGATAGAACACGACCTACCACTATCAACGTTAATAACCAAATGGACCATAACGTACGTCTCCTGTGTTGATGGTGAAGGGGTCAAAGGTCATGTTTTAAATGTGTTAATGTGCCATTGTCCAGTCGTGATTTCCTGTGGGATGTCTATATGTCGTTCATAAGGACACATGTGATGGGACTTGTGTAGGGGCAAAAAAGATCTTTCATTCATTTATCAGCTGAGAATGAGTGTCAAATTCCTTATTTTTACCTTATGGTGAAATAAAAATGTAGTCTAAAGATGGGATCGAATTTGTTGAGCGTTGGTGTGGATTTTAGCTGTGCATGAAACAGATGTTTGGTTGCAAGGAAATTCATATCAGAGTGTAAACTATTTTTGAAATGTTATTCTACTAATCCTGAGTTTATGGCATGGCACATCGTCCTTCGTCAGTCTGTATTTGAATCCATGGAAAGGTCCATGAGAAGGTGGGGCGTGGAGGGGAAAATTTGTTACATCTTTTATATTCCGATGGGATTCTCACCCTTTTACAGTATGAAGCCGTTAACGACTTAACAGCAGATATCAAAAGCACAATCACGATTCCAATCAAATCACATTCCTTGAAATTTATATCCTAGATTTCAAAACATTCTAAGCAGACGCAATCCACATCCATTGAAAATAGATTTTGTATACAGTATTACTTCTAAGAAGAAGGCAGTTGATATGGAGTTTAAATTATTGCACGGAACTATAGAAATAATTTGGATTACAACCCCCTATATATATCCATCTAGAACTTTTTCGTATACATTTAACTAGGGCTAATTGAACTATGTGAGTGACTTAGGCCCTCTGGAGATCTTGCTGTTTGTGAGGGAAAGTTAAAGAGTTGTCGTTATTAATAACAATTAGTTAAAATGAAGATTGCACTTTAAGTTAAAAAAACCATTTAACGTAATGTAATGTTGATTTGATCTAGTATTACCCATACAGTTTCAACTATGATATCTTTAATTTATAACTTAACCTGGCATTAGTTGAATAATAAATTATTTTTCAAAAATTATATGACAAACAACGCATGTTGATAAGTTGGAAAATATATATTATTTTCGTAAAACGAATGGATATTTTTGTGTTTGTGTGTATATAAATCACCTATAGTGAAGGTGTTTTTTTCTCGGAGACCTTTAAGTTAAAGTTTTTTCTCAATTCGTACATATTGCAGATCCTTAAAATTGAGCAGGTAAAAATCACCCCGGCTGATTAACAGAATAGTAATATTATATATTGGTATATTTGTCTGGACAGGCTGAGGTACTGTTAAACATCAAGTTACACATGTATATCATTTTTTGTCGTAACATATTTAATGATATCTAACAGGTTTGTGATACACGTGTACATGGTGTAGGTTTTCATTCAGTAAAAAGAAAATCATGAACTAAACGGAAGATGATGACGTATATTAATAATTCCACCAATGGAATACTTTGGTGTCGCCTGTAATATAATGTTAAACTAGTTAAATCGGCCAAACCTGGCGATTACGATAAGCTACAGCGCAGTGGAATCACTCTGATAAAATGGCGGCGATCCATTGGTATGATTACTCCGTAACGGAGAACAGGGTGACCCTTCACAATGTAAGGGGATTCTTCACAAAACAAATGCACCATTCTGTAATTCTAAGTTTAGTTTATAAGTGGAACAAATTAATTAACGAAAATAAATCTTTTTTTAGCATATAAGTCTCACCAATCCGAGATGACATAGCCGTCGAGTTTGGTATTCATTAATTGTTTTATATCTCTGAAGATGTTCGGCGATTCAGCTGTACCTACTAATGAACGTGCCTGGTACATGGAGGCCTGGTTAAAGCTACAGGTGGGGGATCATTGTCACACCAGTGTCAGTCGTGTTTGTGACAGCTACTTTTTGTTATAGGCTAGATTTAGTCTGAAAAAGTTTAATCTTGTCTGCAAATACATCATATTAGTTTGGGTGTTGCAATTTTGAATTCTCGATTTTGCCAGTGTAATGGAATTTAAATCGAGAAAACTACTTACATGTCCCAATTACAGTTCTAATATTATAAGGAAATAATTATAGTATATACATATAAAAATGTTCATGATGTTTTCTTTTTAAGGCTGTATCTTAAAGACTTAATTTGACTGAAATGCACAGGAATAGTTTTGTGTTATCAGATAGTATAAATTTGATTAGTTTTAATTTACAATAGGCTGTGGCTAGGCTGTGTCTCGATTATAAAGGCTAGAATGTTGTATGATTTCAGTTTAAGTTATCAAAAAACAAGGATTTTGTTTGCATTGCCAGTCATAGATTTAGTTTCTCTTCGTATATTATTCTATTATTGATTAAAGAATCAACGAAAAAACAATAATATAAATCCTTATATTATCCTTAAATTGTGAAGATTCTTTTTCAATTTGAAGATTGATCAACATTATGATTTTAGAACAAGCATGTGAGACACACTGTGACATTATATGAGAAACAACTGAGGCTATTAATCCATGCTTGAGTTTGCTTGTCATGTAAATTAACTAATGTGAAAACAATAACCTATATTATGGACAAATAGTAGTTGTGAATAGAATCTTGCACTTGTGCATAAATGCGATGGATTTAAAAAAAAAAACAAAAAAAAAAACAAAAAACAAAAAGATGGTTGAACTTAATGAATAAAGTCTATATAGTAAATCATATCTAGTGCAATATCATCTTTCGGCTATACTATATCGCTGAAAATATTTACAGGGATGGTATGTTTTCAATTTCGCAAAGCATCAAAAAGTTGCAGTAGTTCATTTCATCATTTGAATTCTTAAAAAAAAAATTGAGTACAAGCAAAAATATTCTGTTTTATGGTATCAGTTGAAAAATATACTGTATAGTTGACTAATTTCACGGGTAGTAAATTTCGCGATTTAATTATTTTTGATTCGCTATAATAAGCTGAATAGGTTACCTTTCTGTGATCATTTCATCTCATTCGCAGATTTTTGATTTTGCGGAAATTAACATAACCGCGAATACAGCGAAATTATACCGCCATGAATAAAAAATAACTATACAGTATTTGAAATACTAACTAAAACTAACATTTGTTTTACTGTGTTAATATATAATCTACAGTCGTAATCTTATTATAATACGGATTTGATTGATTAACATGTTTACTCATGTTTGGCTTCATTTTTTTTCTGCATGGCTTCTTTTGTCTACATCGTCACTGACCTGTGTCTTTACTGACCCATGTGAAATCTCTGTGATGGTATAGTGTGAGTTAGAAGATGGACTGTGTTCTTGCCCAAAATCTTTGATGCCCATTCATCAGCAGCTAAATCGGTCGCTAACAAACGATGAATTACAGCGCCGCCTACAGGTGGCGCTAAATGAAGGAACATCCAACATCGCCCAGACGCTTGTAGGGTTAAATATTCGCACGAGTTATACCCACGCAGGTAAGCTTCGATATGATACTGATGTGCTGTTGACGAATGATATCTCTGCGTATAAGTAAGTCTGTCAATTTATTTTCACAAATCTAAAATCTGATATTTTTGACGAAATTTCGGATGTCTATTCTGTGAAAGAACAGACTAAACTTTCGATCAATCTAAAGCTTTAGTCGAAAAAGAAATTTGATTAACGTGATTTAAAACTTCCGGATGTCTGTTATATGTCATAACTGATTAAACTTTCAATTTAGTCTAAAAGATTTTGATACAAAAATCTTTACGATGTGAAAATGAAATTCCCGTCAGTTATACTCTGGCAACAGTCCTACTTACATACATAGAGGTATCGTATGTTCCAGTACAATACAACTAATTTTAGAATTATTTTTGAATGTTTTCTTTTTTCCTTGGTTCCATAAGTGCGCAACCACCGACAGTGATGAAATGCCAGAACCCAGCTTTACACATTACCCAAGGAGAATTGTCTCATTACAACAATCTCGACCTCTGACCCCTCCGGCTTTGAGACGCAATTTCCGTATAGCGTTATGCGAGGGGATGCCAACAATAGCCGAAACACTGGCTAGGCTACGTCCCCGAGAATCTTCTTTTCTGCGACAAGAATCAACATTTATAGGTTTCAATTTTTGTTTTAGCGTGACGTGTCCTGGCAGTGGCGAATTATCGCTTTTGAGTGATTACAATTTGTTTGGTGCAAAAAGATACTAATTCGTTTCATTTGTACAGTTTAACCTGGATTGCTACCTCGAACTTGTGTACTGTAAAAGTAGAAATTTTCGCGAGTGTTTAATTTCGCGATTTGCAACCATCAAACTTTCACGGTGTTGTTATTTTCACGATAGATGTACATATACATTCCGTCTGTTGGCAACATTGTTCATACATTCACGAAATATAACAAATTACGCGCGGGGTAAATTTTTGCGATCAAGCGACCTTCGCGTAATCAGCGGTACTTTCCACGGTTACTGAATTCGAAATTCTGAAATAATTTATTTTTGGTTTTCTTAACTTTAAAATGAACTTTTCACTTTAGAATAATGGAACACTGATTATATATATTTACCAGAGTACTGCCGACGTCTTGCTATCAAGGTTTAACTTCGTATTATTTATTTTCAATGATTTATTAAAAACTTTTACAGGTTTCTTTTTTATTGATACTAATGATGTTTGAACAAGTTGTTATATAGCGTTTTATATTCATGTTTGTTGTGAGTTTGAAAAAAAAGCTTTTTTCAGAACATGTTCTTAATTATATATATATATTTCTTTTATTCATACTAATGTTTGAATATGGTGAGGTATATTTGTATTGATGTTTGTTGTGAGTTTGGAAAAGTTTTAATTTACTACTTAGGGACATTGAATGTTCTTATCCTCGATTCTTGTGGGTTACTGTCACTGTCTTTATATCCACCAGTTCAGTAGAAAAAACCTGACCAATCATAGGCCTGCAGAGCTTCCTTTGAAGATCACAGAGATATGCGCTATGTTTAACTTCAAAACAATACCGTCAATCAAAGGATCTAAATACATATCTCACCTGGTGGTTCCGCCCATGGAACCGTCAATTTTGCCATGAAATATTCCAGGGGTGGATATCACGACTGTGATAGTAACCCCTGAAGTATCATTGAGGACGGTTCTAATCATATTAGATTTCTAACATTTTGTGTCATTCCATCTAATCGTGCGGCCGATTATTTACACGATTTAACAGCTCATTATGAAATATGAAAATAATGTGCCTGTACACTTTTAAGGTTCCTTTCAAACGAGTTATTCGTTGGATTTAAAGTTCTTTAATTTTAGTGAAAATCGTGAAAAGTTGAACATGCGACAGATACTGTTACACGTTTATTGCATGACTGTAAAAGAAATATTTAAAATTTCGTTTTCAATGTTTTTCTAGAAAGTGTTTTTGTTTTTAATTACAGCGGATACTTTTAGAGATATTGCGCCAGCGGTGCTGCCATCTACGTTACCTCAACCAAGGGAGATAAGGTAGGTCAGCTGACTGACAAATCAGCTTTGGTATCTGTTGTATCTAACCTTAGACAGTTTATAATTAATATTGTTAATGTATATTAGTAAATAAAAACACGCATGAATACAAACCAGCCGATGTAAAGTATTAATTTCGATTGAATACTAATATTTAATCAATTAAACACTAACTAGTAATTTTTTCATTATAGTTAGTTAATCAATTCAATATTTTTATTTGATCCCTTAATTTTTGGTTATAAAATCAAAGTTTTTACTGTTTTCAAATTGGATTGACTTTTACCAACACTTATTTTTGGTTCTAACATATAAAGAAAGCGTTAAAATCAAAATTAGACAGCTGATAAAAATTAGAATATTTGAAATAATTATATATTTTTCTTAGTATTTGTATCATATAATCTTACTAATATTTAACATACTTTTATTCCATTATTTAAAAGCTTTTGTTTATTTTTGATTGGCTTTTAACGTTTTAACCTTGCTGATTTATTGGCTAAGCGATCTAACACCGCCATGCTTTTTGCAGCTCTGAAGATGGTGGTAGTGAGAGCGATATCGATGGTGTTGCTACAACTATTCCCGTCACCGCCAGAAATAACCCTTACCTCCATCGAGACTCTACCGCTCTCGCATCTAATTTTCATCTCGCTGGTATTAGCACTGGTAGCCATGTTGCCAGTAGCAACAAGAAATTAGCCAGGTATATTTCTCAGCAAGTGATAAACCAAATTAAACAATCGTCTTACAAAAGAATCTTAATCTCAAAATCTTCAAAACCTCGTATCTGTCGAACTAATCGCCAGATCCTGAATGTACCTCTGCGTGTTTTATTCAATAACTCTTTTTTGACTGTTCGTAATTTCTAATTGGGACATTTGAAGCATGCAACCATGCATTATTTCTAAGAAAGCGAACAATTTTAGTGTAGCTTCGTCAAGGTCATTGGTTATGTGACTGATCAGAATACCGCATGACCGACATATTGTTATGTCAGATTTTGACAAGGATTCTTGATACAATTGTGTCTCTTTTTTCAACTCCATAGATTCCTTGTTCCGCATGTTTGATTCTGAAATCGATCAGGAATTCAAAATAATTTTATGTATCTATAATCCTGAGAATAGGAAGTTATACTGTATAGCGGTTAAAATTTGAGGGTAATTTATTTTCACTATACATGTATTTGCGTTTCACTCAAATCCGCAAATCCTAAACAGCAAAAAATCCAGAAATTCATTCCCGTACCTAAGAATAATAGCTCAAAAACATGTAGGAATTAGTTAACCGCGAAATTTAACCCCTACGAATAATCCTGGATATGAAACCGTAAAATAAAGACCCGCGAATTTCAAGCGCTATACAGTATAACATATAGTTTCCTATTTTTATCATAATACCCGGTGTTAGGGGTGAAATATTCTTGATATAGTTACTGAAGCTATTTCGATCATTTATACAATAATCTGTGATTAATATATGTAATGTATGTTATCCTATTTACTAACCAAGCATGTTTTGCATGGTCCTTTAAAGGGACATTTCTTTAAGTTTGGACGTCGGGATAGTGTTGAAATTCTAACGATGTTTGAAGGTTGAATACACTATAAATAAAATCACAGTTTATGAAATTTCGCAATTTCTTTATTTCTCATTTCTGCATCATAAAACTGTTTTAAAATGCCCTTAACTTGTGTTTATTTACGAGCAAAACATTATAACTATTTAGAGTATGCATATTAGTTTTGTTTCGAAAATTAATGTTCAATATATCTTATCTTTATATGTTAATGGTTTGAAGCTATATTCAACTAAGGGAAAAACTATAATCTCTTTGTTTTAAAACTTTCGTTGATACTGCAATTACATGTAATAAGATCTGCCGTTTGAGGAGTTTTAAAAGCCCAAGCTAAAATAAGACAGAGGATAAAGAATAAGATAAACGTCTTTTCTTTCACTTCAGATCCGGGACTTCGTATAAGACGTTCACGCGCCAAACCACGACTCCAGCCGCCACGGCTTCAACTGGATTCGTGGCCACAACACTCCCGGGAATGACTGACGATGTCTCCAAATTAGGCCGACAACGATTAAATAGGACGCCCGGTCCATTGGTAGGTGATCATGATTCGGTCACAAATAATTACACGGGTTTTTTCTGCCCCTGGTTCGTTTTCTTCACATTCTTCCACAATGAGAAGACCAGTGGAAAAGGGGAGGGGAGGAATCATCTAGGGTACTAAGTTTCATCTAACTCTTTTTTGATACCTTCCAAATTAAATGTAATTCTACAGATAAATTTTCGAATACATTTGTACTAATTATATTTTTATGAATGCCATTTTCAAATACAGTTTATACATCAATAACAAGCGAAAAAGTATCATATGTTTACATTTCGATCAGTTTTCCAGCACAACACTTTCAACTACAATCAAATGAAATACCCATTTACTTCGAAGAGTTTTTCAAAAACGTGAATGACGTATTTTTGCTTTTCACACAATTGTCCTCCACAGGGAGAAAATATGCAATTTAAACAATAAAAATGTCTACTTTTTTTTACAAATTATGATTTTTACGCACAATGCAAAATTCCATACTTCTAAAAAAGTGTCATATTAGAAACTACAATGATGTAAAAAACATTGTCAAGGATAGCATTTCATTATATTTCATTAGACTCCATGGAAATAAAGAATAGTATGATACAACTGTATTTTCTATAAGTAGACATTAAATTTCCATTAAATTCTATGGAAGGTAGAAATAATATGATATTTTCCATAAAAAAACACATTTAAATAGACATTGGCTCATTTCTGGTAAGTATAAAGGGTCTCTGCATCTTTAAAAAAACTTCTTAGAATAGAACTGGTAATCATATTTCATTTAAATATTTCTTTTTGACCAATCAAAATGCAGACTGGATTGACCGAGGAAGCTATACATAGAATTTTAACGAGAAACTTGAAAGACTACAAGGGAAAGCCTCAGACTGCTCGAACAGGATCAAGGGACATAACTCAAATTCCCACTTCTATCCTTACCCAAGAATACATCAACATTGTGTTCGAAAGACTTAAGCGATCTGCTTCCCCGATTTCGTATGCATTATCAATATTTTGATATATTTTTTCAATTTTCTTCCATTCCGAGCTTCTAGAGGTGATAGTCTTTATGGACTTTGCAAATTTCTGACACAAACACAGGCTTCAGTTAAGAGAGATGGATTAAAAAAAACCGAACAACTATACCATAAATTGAATCCACAAATTGAAAAATAAAAAAAATAAACGAACATCGTTTATATCGTTATTATGTAATGCTTTTGCAGAAACCTGCCCTTAATAAGCCTATAAAAACGGTCACATTTTATAACTGTGTAATTTTACAAAGTCCTAGAGTTTCAGCTAATAGAGATTTTTTCTATCAACAAAAAAATCAATTTTAATACTAAACATATTTCTATAATTTGATATTTGCTTTAGTACAAAGCAAATCTACGAATAAATTAAAAACCAAACAATGCATTTATTTACCGCATTAATATTAACTTCATCGGGGTATGAAATAAATTTTGTTTGTAGACAGTGTGAATCGCCGTAGCGGATTCTCACAAAAGTAAGCAAAAACAATTTATTTTATAACCCGATGAAGTTAAAAATTGTGGATTAGTTTTTCTAAATCAATACGCAACAACGACGTCATAAAAACGTCGGGTTTTCGCGCCGTTCTCTGATTTTTTTTATTGTTGTTTGAAAAAAATGACAAGATTATTTTATAATCATTATTAAAAAAGCGCTTGTACAATAGATGGATGTGGCAGGTCAAAACTGTGTAACATTTAGAGGCGTACAATGTAGATTAGACCCGCATGGGTCTTGTTTCTAAAGCTGAAGTCTGATGTGTCAAGGCTTGGTAACCCATCGGCAGATATGTTCTTGGTGTAGATAGAAAAATCCTATTGGATACCGCTCCTCCCAAAATAGAGTAGATTTTTATATTTCTCTTATCTGTCTATCAAATAACCTCTTCCTTTCATCCACTTTCATTTTCCATAACGCAAAACAAAACACTAAAATATCTTGTACTTTCTTTGTTTACAGCGAAAACACAGAAAGCAAAATACTTGAATCATTTGTACTTAATGTGGTTGATAAATTTTGTTTACTGCTAAAGCAAACGTTAATTCTTTCTTTCCACCATTATCGGACACTGTGCATTCAAACATGATTCCAGTATAAACTGAGATTACTATTCTCTAGAATGTATTCTTTTATCACATCGATCATTGTCATGCGTTTATGTCCCAAATATTGAAAGACGCTGTAATGACACTTTGACGTCGCTGTCGACTGGTATACCCATAAGAAAATATTGGCAAGATATCACAGAAGCTTAGACAAGACAGGCAAGATTAGCAAGGCTTGTAGGTTATTTGAAACTGAAAATATATTTTACCTTTTTAGTTCCTTATTACTAATGTTTTTTATTATTGTCTTACTGGATTTTTTCCTGCATGTTATAACGCTATTTCCTGATCCAAACCTTGTTTTTCAAAAAAAGTTTTAGTGACATATATTTAGTAACAGCTTATACCTAGGTTATTGCAATGTTCCAAAAGACATTATCTTGTATTATTTGCTTTGAATAGGCATTAGCTAGATGTAAAATCCAACACATAGCAATAGGTTATAAAACATTTCGTTTTGTACATTATTTTGCTTTATGTTGAAGACGTAATCTTTGCAAAATGATAACAAATTAATTTCATAATTGCGATGAATTATGGTTACAAAGGACTTTCTAGTTATTTTATTACAGTTATATCTGGTTAACTCGGTCTCGAATAATTAAGACTTTTTCAGTGTATCGTACACGTTTATCTCGACATTTTACCATGACCGTGCCAAAAACTTTTGTCTGTTATGCCGTTGTCATGTTACCCTGGTGAGAGTTATATATGTTTATAACATGTTGGTGTTGGTGAAAACATAAATCTTTATTTCTGATACCTACATGCATTTATGTGAAATAAGTTTTAAAATATGTTTTAGTAGTCTTCACTTTAAAATATGTTATAGAAATATTTATACTTTAACAGACCTTTTTAACATTTTTTTTTATAATTAAAATTGCTAAGTTATATATAATACAAGATTATTTCACATGTTTTGTGTTTTTACCTGACTATTTGGATAAAAAAAACTAAACTCATTCGTCTTGAAATGCTTCGTAAATTTTGTGGCTTTATAACTTACAATGAAATTACCGCCAGGATTGCAGTTTGGAATACATATATACAAATTAAGTTGAAGACAAACTAAAGTTGGGTTACATTTTCTTCCGGAGTAATTTGTTTTATTTCCATTTTACAGATAAGAGGGATCCAGGTGCGGGGAGATTCATGACAGTAGCTATCCATAGGAGAATATAAAAATCTCAACGTGATCATGACATGTTGGCAGATAAAGGGAGACAACTTATCTGTTCCTACTGACTGTCCATGATGACTAACATGTTGGCAGATAAAAAGGAAGATAATTTATCTGTTTCTACTGACTTTCCATGGTGGAATCACGTGTTCCGAATGTCACCATAAAAACATGTTGGCATAATTAAGGGGAAAACGATTCCATGGTTTCTGCACTGAGGAGGATATATGAGAGAGACAAATTCCTTGTATGAAATCGAAATAAGATTATTAATGTATGACTGGATTCCCAGTGAAGGGACATAACTCATTCAAGAAGATTGTCTACACGAAGCAGTTCTCAGAATTGGGATTATTATTCCGCAGGGTTACGTTATAACGAAGACTCGAATACACTGTATACATGTATTTATCTCTGACAACCTTAACTAAATGAAAATAAACTGATGAAAGCTGTATTGATAAAGCTTTGACGGCGAACATTTGCGGAAGTGATAATAATAATCTTATATTTTTGAGGAGGAATCATTCACACATTTGCCAGACAGATATGGAGCTTATTAACTAGTCATTGTTTTATCCATATATGTTTGGGTAAACATAGCTGTGCCCTGAGAAAGAAATCGGTAATATTATCTGCTTACATGCTGCTCACAAACTAGGTCACATAATATAACTATGTATCATTGATTTAATTTTCATCAATACAAGTTTATATTCGGTATCTCATTCCCAAGTTGCTAACATTCATCATGTCTGCACATAGCCAAGCTTTTATTACGCAAAAGAGTACTGTTAATCAACTTTCTTTTGTGCGCGATTTGCTTTCGCGAATTTCGCGATCAAATTTAATTCGCAAAAATAAATTTATGAGAATTAACATCTACATCATCTATATTGATAGAAATTCATTCAATTCTTAACTTTTTGTGAATTTTGATATTTACTAACTTCAGAACATCTTTAAAATCCGTAATGATTTCCTATTGACAGTTTTAAGCATTCCTAAAATACTCGAGGAATATTCATGAAACTGGGCCCTGGTGAAAATCTCTGTGAAAATGCATGTAAAAAGTCGCCACGAATATAGGCTGGATTGCAGTAATTCTAATTGTTAGCCTGAAATCCTTTGATTAATGAATATCATTTAAATTAGACTGTTTTAATCTTTTTGTGTTTCATAAAGTCATTTTCCTAATAATGATGCGTGCCTGAGGGGCGGGGCGAAGCCAAAAGGGTTGCCTTTTTATCCCAATGTCTACTTTAACATTATTTTCCACTGAAACTATATACCAAAGATAACAATCAGTTTGAAATTCAAAATCAGTTTGAAATTCCTATTTCCAAATCATTTTGTTTATCTGAAAAATGGGGAAAGTTGTCTACAGTATAACCTGCCAAAAGCGGTCCTTGTCTAATCTGTATCTATAAGTGTATGGTGTTTTCATAATTTCATAAACCATTTTGTTCATCAGAAAAAAAAGAAAAACGTTTTTATATGTAATGTCTTTATATGGTCTAAATCAAGCAAACATTTTTCCTGTACCAAATACGTGGCAATTACAATAGCATGATGTTATCAAAATGAAAAAAATTATTGAATTAGCACCCTGAAACCTAATTTGCTTTCTAACAAATTTCATAGAGGATTGCACTTCAAATATAATATGGTCACGACCTCCATGAAATGGGGGCACCATTTTACTAATGTCCGTCCTATCGTGTCCCGATGTGTAAGACGATGATTTTTTGTATTTATATAAGTACTTCATTTACCATCATCACATTTTGTAATTATAATAAAGTTTATGATCCGTCCATTATACAACAAATGTCTTTATAATCATATTTTAATTTATAAGAATATTTATCTGTGGTATACATAGTATTCCTTATTTAATAAATTATTATGAATTTTTTTGTTATAATTATGTATCAAACCTATAATATTGCTACATCGGACTTAAATGCATCTTATCCGTCCATTCATGGGGTACTTTTTGCTTCTGCAAAACAGTCATAGAGACCTTCATTGCTAATGATCTTGATTGATAATAGCGTTCTTTGAAATTCTTTCCTGTTTGCTCATATCAATGACCTTAATATTTCAAGGTCACAGGAGTCCAAAAGAAAGTTTGAACAGGCATCCATAGTCCTAGATGCCTTTTTACCAATACAGGTCAATGTGGCTTATTGCATGTTCGATGTCGATTTATAATACTGTGATTATTCTAATTTTGGTACAATCAAGTTTAAGATCGAATCGTTTTGAACATTGCCAATAATTAGTACAATTATACATTACCGATAATTACTACAAGTATGCGTTGCCAACAATTACTGCAGTTACACATTACCAATAATTGCTGCAATTGTGCATTGCCAATAAATTAGTACAATTATACATTTCTAATAAATTACTACAATTATACATTACCAGTAACTACTACAATTATACATTACCAATAATTACTACAATTATACATTACCAATAATTACTACAATTATACATAATCATTAACTACTACAATTATACATTACCAATAATTACTAAAATTATAAATTACTCATAATTGCTATTATGCATTACCAAAGATTACTACAATTAAGCATTAACGATAACTACTACAATTATACATTACCGATAATTTCTACAATTATGCATTACCGATAAATACTACAATTATGCATTACAAAAAAATTACTACAATTATGCATTACCAATAATTACTACACTTATACATTACCGATCATTTCCACATTCATACATTAACTACAGTTATACATTACAAAAGATTACTACAATTATACATTACCAATAATTACTACAAATAAACATTATTGATAATTACTACAATTATAAATTACCAATAATTACTACAATTACACATTATCGATAATTACTACAATTATACATTACAAACAATTACTACAAGTATGGTATAGAAAATACAATTAGCGTAATACATTTTAGTGCAAATTTTCTTGCACAAAAAAGTGCTAAATAAGGTAACCATAATGCAAAAATGTATGTTTGTAGTATATGAATGTGTCGAGGGGAGCTGTAACTGTGCAGTTATTTATACATACAAAATGGAATATAGAAGCTGACTTAATAAATTTTATAATTGTTAAAATTCACAAACTTGTTTTGTTATTTGTTCTGTAATATATTTTACTTTATTTAATTGTTTGTTTTATTATGTCCTAAGTCCTATTAACAGCCATCGTCATTTAAGAACGGACGACTCCCATGTGTTTAAAAGTGTTGCGGTGTGTAAATGTATTATATTTAGGGAGGCTGCGGTATATTCTTGTTGTGTCTCCTTGTGATAATGGAACTCTTGCCCCTTTTATAGTGCGATCACAATGAAGCATGCCGACGAAGACACTGAACAAGCACGTCCCATCCGGTCATGTGACATGCATACTGTATCATCTAGCTGATATTAATTCAAGTAATTTATGTTACTGTTACTGGAATGGGTCTTAGTACAGCTAACAAATATTGCTTCGCAGCAAATAACAGTAATTGGCAATTTGGAATAATAAAACACAATGTCATGGTATAAATCGCCAACGTGATCAGTTTAAAGATTTCTCCGCTATTATTGCTATGAATGGAAATTTACCGATATGGTTCATACTAGCTGCGATGACGTAGCTCTGAACGACGGACGGAAGACTGACAGATGGTCGTCGTCAGAGCTACGATTCCGTCCCATTGCCCGTAGTGTTGCAAAACATCCAGCGGTGAAAATGTTGCATTTCATGTGTGTCATGTAATTTTTTAATTAAATTCAACAATATCAAACTTTTTTAACATAAAATGATTATTTATTTACCCACCTCCATGTCTAAATTATGTTTTGAAGCACTTTTGAATGGCTCACATCTCCGACACGGCTCACTTGGCTGCCATGATGCTTCTCGTTAGAAAGTCTCGCGCTCCAAATATGGCACCTAGTACCATATATGGAATGACCTACAAATTTTCACTACGAAAGAAATAAATGTTACAAAGTTTTTAACATGAACTTTAAAAATTCTTTTTTGCTTAATTCTTAATAATACTTACATTTGTTCAGTTTCACCATATTTATTCTTAGTTTGTTGGCTTTTTAATACTTTTAAACATATTTTACCTGTTGAGTGTTTTATTTCGTCACGGTTTCCGGTAAATCAAACATGGCGGCGTATTTGAACAGAATTATACATGTGTTGTGTTTGCCTTGGATTTTACCACTAATAGTTGATGAAAGATTATAATCGAAAGGTTTGTGAATTGAATATTGATCATAGTTGTCAGAACAATACAGTTACATAAGGATAATACCCGAAAAATATATTTTTATCAGTCTCAAAGTGCCCGATGTGGATCACATCGGGGCTTGCAACACTAGCGGCAACGGGGTGGAATTCATTACCTGCCGGCAACCGGAGTGGAGGCAGGGTATGATTATTCGTTCTAGGTTCATACCACCTAGATGCATGCTTGATTGGTTCGATAAGACAATGATGAAAAATAAAAAAAAGTAAAGCATCGAACGAAATGTCAGTCAAAATTTTATGTTTCTTGTTATACTTTTTTTCTTTTAGGAATTTTCCTAGTCGCATTTATGAAAAGATCACATTTTGTATCTTTCGTTTTCAAAATAGCATCATACGTTTCCGCACCGATAAACTTGTGTAACGTTATTTCCTTTTTAGCTTGCCTCTTAAAGAGAAGGGGCTTAGGGAATCACCCTGAAGTCGGCGTCGACTTTGGAAATGACCAGGATAAGACTTTTATCCGTAACAATTGACATTGCTTTCTACAATAATTTTGGATTCATACATGTTGTGATGGTTATGGGGAATCAATTGAAAGTTATATGTGCCGTAACTGGGCGAAAATTTTGACATTGCTATTTTTTCATCGTTAATCTATTAAAAACCATAAGGTTTGATGAATAAAGCTGTAAAAATCATTCAAATGGCTTCAGATGACTTATAAACGTTAGTTATAACACAGAAATTTTGTACTGTAAAATTGTTGTTTTTATGCCTTAAATATGTTTACATGGAAACATACCTGCAGAAATCACTTTACAATTACTAATAACATTGTAAAAATGTGTAAAGAAATTGTAGACAAAAGTTTGGCTTCATGGTCTGACCATATGTACTCATTTCACTTCACTATTGATGTTTATAAATGATTTTTGGCAGTACTGCCAAAATTCATTTTCAGCTCTTATTTGTATATGTAAAATGAAAACCTATGCATTGAAAGTACTGTAATTTTCAAAAAGTTGGTAATTTTTGGTGATGAATAACATATCAAAAACTCATCTTGATTCGTGAGTATGAAAAATACGGCACATATAACTTTAAGGAAACAAATGCTGGATTGTGAGAATCTCAAAAGTCACAATGGGTCAAAATGGCTAGGTTAAGGTTTGGGTGCAATTTTTGAAATACTGGTATCTGTAAAAACTAACTTTGATTTCTCAAATAATTTTGGATCATTATTATTGTGGTGGGTTTGGAAAATCATTTAAAGGAAGAACATACTGGATTTTGAGGATTTTAAGGGGCCCAATTGGCTGAAATGACCAATATAGGTTTTGGTGCAAGTCTTGAGGCGAGCTTGCAGCTCTTGTTTTTCTTCTCCCTAAAAGTTGATAGAAATACATTTACTCCAAAAAAATTATATCAAAATTATAAGTTAAAGGAAAGAGCATTTTCCTATAGGATTTTTCATTTTGGAAGGATTGATCCATGGATAAAATCTGGATTTATAGAATATAATATATAAAAAAAACATACAAAGTTGACTCACTTTTTGGCATGATGCTTTGAACTTTAGGTAAAAAAGAAATACAAACGACTCAGTTTGTTACAATAAGGGACATGACAGAGAAAAATAATGCTGTACTCACAATAAAAGATGAATACGACAGCAGCAAAACTGTCCACCCCGTACGTCCAACATCCGTACCTTCTTACAGTAGTAAGGCTGGTGGCTACTCTGGATCTACATCTGTGATGCTCAAAACAAAGATATTTTATAATATCAAGAGGTCCTCACCTGAGGGACATGGGCTGTCTTCCTGAAATTGTAATAGCATTATTAAAATCCTAACAAGATCAGAGGCCATATAACCTGTATTTGCCTAACAAAAACCATACATTCAAAACCGGAAGTGCATTTGTCTTTCACTGATATTTTATTAAATCATTATTTATTCTTTCAGAAAGTTGTGCGATATTTTATGCCAAAGCTTACGGCAAAATTATTTGTTCAAGTACAAAATTACATTGGGTCCAGTAGCAGATTTTAGAAAAAAATGATTAATTTATTTCTGACTCTAAGCAACACGTATATATATATGTATCCACTTTGTTGTATTTTGAGAAAGGGTCTTGGTTAAGTTGAAATAACTTTTACCAAACACCTTGTCATATGTTTTTGACAATAAATACGTTTAAACTAATATAAAAAGAAAGATATAAACTTTAATTACATATCAAAGTTATCTTCCCAAAATAAAATATGTTTCATTGCCGACAGATTGCATAAACGATACTGCATCATGCATTTTGGACAATAATCGGTACACATGTACTCGTGTTTAATTAATACAAGAAATATAACATTACTTCATTCCATATGGGCAAAATTCCGGGTTTTTTTTAGCGCAATTCATTATTTTCTACTTCAAGTTAAAAACAAACAGCGATACATGTCATGTTAAAAATGTGAAATTGATAACTAAAAAAATCACAAAATAATTTGTTCATGTTTTTTGATAGAGAAAAAAACTAAGCACATACAATTTACAAGGGTTCGTTCTTCTGCTGATTGTGAAAATGGTAGAGATGTCATTTGATATCTCTCATATACATGTATATACTGCCTCAAAAGTAGAGTTGGCACGATGTGCATCAAAATTGCAGTATCGTCAGTTCCATACGATTACATAGGACAGGAATCCAGGAGTTCATCAAGGAGACGTCCTCGGGCCATACTTCTAGTCGTAACAAAACAAAAAATAGGCCGTTTTGAAAAAAGGGAATTTATATTTAATACTCATGTTGTGTGGAAGAACAGAAAAATACTCAGTACCTATATGTCAAGGGGTCCGACCAGAAATCGGACCCAGGGCAGTTTTCGATTATACGGTTTGACTTGTTGAACCTGATTGTTCGTTTATGATTTAAAAAAAATGGATCTGGTGATCTTATGCTGTTTTCAGACGAGCCTTGACGAAGCCCTCACAGGCCTGTATAAAAAATGCAGATCTGTCTGGATTTATAATTAAAATAATGACTTTAACAAACGGTCGAACCAGTTAAAGTTGTTTCGAATGTATGTATTCCCTGGGCCCCTCGAATGCAAAGTATAATGTACTATTCCCAATTTCCGTTCAGCTGAGAGACAGAGACATTAATTTAATAATGGAAACAAACAAACAGAGTATTATGAACAGTTACATTCGACCAGCCCATACTATATACAATGTACCTATGTGCATTTTGTGTTTGCATACGATTGTCCATTTTAGGTAATTTATCACTAAAACTTTGTCACGTTAATATGAATTTAGGATAGATATAGAAAGTAGTTCAGTATTATTCTATAATATTTACACATGTCCATATCTTTTAAAAATAGCCAAAATCACAGTTTATATGTATCAAACAGCGATGTTTCTGTTTATACATGGGCGTCGCCATATTGGATAGCGCGCGCTATGACGTCAGGGTGCACAGAAACATTCCAAACGCTACGCACTCGACATGGCGTCCTGTAGCCAACATTCTTCCTGTAATTAATTTATCAATCGGAAAATTCTGCCAAGGCGTTATAACACTATATATGAACCTCCACAAAGGTCCATAATTGATAAATATGTACTTAACGACTTACATTTTCGTTTCTTTGACATTTTCTCCCCTTAAATGATGGATATTATTCGCATAATGATATTTGTTAGGGAAAATGTTAAACAGGATTGCAGTGTACATATAAAATGTATATATTCTTAACATGAAATATGTTTATGTATTTCAAGACCTTTTTTGAAATTCACTATATTTCGTTGTGTATTAACATTTTCAGCGGCAAACCTAAAGGATCTCATAAGCATATCTTACCAAGTATACTACAGTCTTTTGTATAGAAAGCTGTAATAAATGTTTGTTTCATTTCGAACACTGCATGTTCGCAAAAAAGTTCCAGTTACATTATCTGTTGTCGGACTATCGGGCATTCAGACTAACGTTTCTTAGGACGAACGGGCCTTTAGACTATTGGGTCTTCGGACTAATGGGCCTTCGGACTATTGGGCCTTCGGACTAATGAGCCTTCGGACCATTTGGTCCATAGAGATATAAGGCGATCACCTCACTTTTAGTCGGTTATACTTCGCACACATTGTCTAATTACGTTTCAACATG
The DNA here is from genome assembly GCA_004382745.1 of Argopecten irradians irradians. NCBI lineage: Eukaryota > Metazoa > Mollusca > Bivalvia > Pectinida > Pectinidae > Argopecten > Argopecten irradians. Next base: position 364,549 of record SAYR01029382.1, read on the forward strand.
TTTGAATAAAAACGACAAATATACTTCATAAGGGCGCAGCCCATCGTGCGAAGGTTACACATTTTTTCCTCTTTTTTAAAATTTATTTTAATTTTTTTTTTTGTTATATATTTTTTATTCATTTTTATTTTTTTTAATAGTTTGGTTTATTTCCTTTAGTTGGTTCTGTAATAATAGTCAAGCCATCAATAAGGTTCAGAAATTTATTTGGTAATCATGTTTCATAATTCAAAATATACAGTCGAAATCAATAAATCATAATATACAATGTAGTTGTTCGAATACAAGTTATTTTCTAAATAATGAACTGATTACAATATTGAATAAACAATTCTTTTGTTTTGGGGAAATACTTATAATATGGAGGAAAATAATTCTTTTACGGTAGAGTACATAATATACTATTTGCGTGATAAGAAGCCGACGGGAAAATTAACAAGAGTAAAATCTTAATTATAAGTAATTAAATTAAATGACAAACTGCAGATTATAGTAAAAGAAGGTAATTTCTAAAAGTGAAATATCTAAATAATAGCAATGAGCATGTAAGGTAATGAAGTCTCTTCCGATAATGACATTGTCACCAATGCTCGTAATTATAATTAAAATTCAGAAAGGTTATTTCTACATTTATGAGTAAACATGCTAATTCTAAAGACAATAACCTAGTTATGGTTAACAAAATCAAAGACTACAACATCTAATAATTTCATATTTACAACAAGTGTTAAAGACAAATAGTAGACGACTATTGCCTTAAATTACATCATGTCTGTTCAATAAGATTCATTATTTAAATCCTAATGATCTATATACCAATACAATATGGCGATCTCCGCTTTGCGGAACCTTGTCAAAAAGATGGTTAATTTCAATTATACGTCTTCCATAATTAAGATAGATATCTACCATATAAGTAACTTTTGCCGAAAATGAAATTAATCAACATCTATTCCAATTATTTACTAAATGTATTTATAAACTACACATCGAGGCTGAAGTACAATCATGATCAATTTTTGATAACTGACACGTATACAATGGTTACACACATCTTGATCGCCATATGGTGTCAAAGGCTAAAAAATATACTCTAGGATAATATGATAGCTTCCGCTATCACTTAAGTAATCTTTCTATATAACGTGCGACTTCTTTTGATTGGGGCCGCGGTGGCCAAGATGTCTTGACATATTACCACAAGCCCTCCACCTTTTGGTTGCCAGGTACTGAGACCGTTGGCCGGTGGTTTTTCTCCACCAACAAACCTGGCACGTCCTTACATGACCTTGGCTGTTAATAGGACGTTAAGCTAATAAAATCATTGATTGACATTTGAAACCGAAACATCCAGAAGTCAATCTCCCCTTTGAATTCATACGTGCCGGTCAGAACACAATTTATTGACTTCAAATATATTGCAGATTAATTGATAAGCCGACATGATATTTTCCTCATATTAATATCTAAATGAAATGTGTTACACACACTGATAAAAATAAATACACAATATAACTTTAGCTATGAAATCATACTTTTGAAAAAAGTCAATATATTTACAAATAATTATTGGTTTCATAAGGGTAAAATATTCCTTATGATATATATGCATGAAAATACAAGAAAAACTCTAATCTCAAAATTCAATTCTACACACAGAAAGCTTCAGTTTGCGGCCGCCATTTTTATACATATGGGAATCATGGGTAATCAGCTCATTATATAATCGAGCGGTTCAAACGCTCTTATAATCCGAAAAAATAAATCTTCATCTGGCAGAAGCTCAGTGTTATCGCTCTTTATTTGCAAGCGTTCAAGAGATTAGGACCACCTTCAAATATAAACAGCTGACCAAAATCGGAATATCTGTTACGAAAATAAAAAATATATCTTCTGAAATGGGGGTTTTGGGACAAGGATAGAGTAAATACGTGTATATGAATAAACAGAAAATTTGGCTCTAATATTTCAATAAATTGCACTTTTTAACATAATAATTACATTATTAATGGTTACTGAAACATCTGGCTACTCCCCTTAAGACTTTGCCTTCAGTCATATTATAATATGAAAAATAGATATATAAAAAACATTGCCTTCCCCTTCCCTATTGCTTTCTCAGCTATCGCTGCTCTTCATGGGATATTTATTGACGACGTTAACAAGGCGACATTACAAAAAAAAAGGATTGACGAGGTCATACTTAGCAATACCTTATGACGTCATAAAATACACATGTACATAACCGTCCTCTATCAAACACTACAAATGAAACTGAATTATTTAAACCTGGTTAACAAATTAAACTGAACTCTTTAAACATGGTTTTATTTCCTCGGTGTTGATTTGACAATTAATTTTCGAGAGCCAATCAACATCGAAAAAACAAATGTACTCCACATATACTAACATGATATTATGTTAACATATCTTCGGTAAATACTTTTTAAAAACACGCGTCGACCTCGTCAAAATGCTATAATTGTGCAGTATCAAATATGAATTTATTAAATATAACTTCCTGGAGGTCGGTATTCGATTTCCGGAGTATCCGAAAATCGATCGATGTCGTTCGAGCTCCAGACCCTAACTAATTTATCACAAAGCATAACACATATGATAATATAACAATAAAAACACACGGAAGATAAACAGACAGTATTTAGAGTTCAAGTGTCAGTGTTCTTAAATCAAGAATTACGAATAATATCAAAAGTAAATGAATTGACCATAGAATTTCAGTACAATAATATTACACAATATCAAAATGATTTAGAAAAATTTGGTAATTAAAAGTCTCGAATAATATAATAGATCGAATATACATAAATATTCTAATAAGCAACTGTTCCTTATGAAAGAATCATCTGAAAGGTTCTTGTCAGAAACACAGATACTCGGAAACTCCTTCTTTTTCGTTGTTGACAGGAAGTGGAACCTCCGGTTTACAGGCAATTCCCTTGGGCGAAATATATACAAATTTGAATGTACTCTTAGACTGAATTGTCACTTTAAAATATTATTTTTTCTTTACAAAAATTGTACTCAAACCATCTGAAAATTACTGAATTTCTAAAACCCAAAGCACATACAGAGGTACATCTGCCGATCTTAAAAATGCCGGAGTTGCCAACCTAATATAAATTTCTGGTTCTTATACAACAAGAAGGGGAATCATGAATGTTGAGTCACGATACACGTTAAGAATAGGGAAGTGTAAAGCATTCCGACACCGTCACATACTGCAGGTTTTAGCAGCGGTTTTTTCTGCAAACAGCGATCTTTGTAGAACAGAACCACAATAACCTAGTTATGGTTTAACGAAATCAAAAGACCTTACAACATCTAATAATTCTATTTACAACAAGTGTTAAAGGACAAATAGTAGACGACTATTGCCTTAAATTACCATTCATGTCTGTTCAATAAGATTCATATTTAAATCCTAATGAATCTATATACCCAATACAATATGGCGATCCCCGCTTTGCGGAACCCTTGTCAAAAAGATGGTTAACTTCAATTATACGTCCTTCCATAATTAAGATAAGATACCTCTACCATATAAAGAACTTTTGCCGAAAATGAAATTAATCAACATCTAATTCCAATTATTTACTAAATGTATTTATAAACTACACATCGAGGCTAAAGTACAATCATGATTCAAATTTTGATAACTGACACCGTATACAATGGTTACACACCATCTGATCGCCATATGGTGTCAAAGGCTAAAAAAATATACTCTAGGCATAATATGATAGCTTCCGCTATCACTTAAGTAATCTTTCTATATAACGTGCGACTTCTTTGATTGGGCCCGCGGTGGCCAAGATGTCTTGACATATTACCACAAAGGCCTCCACCCTTTTGGTTGCCAGGTTACTGAGACCGTTGGCCCGGTGGTTTTTCTCCACCAACCAAACCTGGCACGTCCTTACATGACCTTGGCTGTTCAATTAGGACGTTAAAGCTAATAAAATCATTGATTGACATTTGAAACCGAACATCCCAGAAGTCAATCTCCCCTTTGAATTCATACGTGCCGGTCAGAACACAATTTATTGACTTCAAATATATTGCAGATTAATTGATAAGCCGACATGATATTTTCTCATATTAATATCTAAATGAAATGTGTTACACACACTGATAAAAATAAATACACAATATAACTTTAGCTATGAAATTATATTTTTAAAAGTCAATATTATTACAAAATAATTATTGTTTCATAAGGTAAAATATTCCTTATGATAATATGCATGAAAATACAAGAAAAAACTCCAATCTTCAAAATCATCATTTACACACAGAAAGCTTCAGTTTGCCGGCCGCCATTTTTATACATACCGGATCATGGGTAATCAGCTCATTATATATCGAGCGGTTTTCCAAAGT
>SAYR01029382.1:368977-391831 GCA_004382745.1 Argopecten irradians irradians
TGCCCCAATATTACACAATCCGAACTCCTCGGATGTAAATCATAATCGAATAATGATAGGTATAAGAATAATATAAGATCAATAATATTCTTCCGCCAGATCCTAATTACGCCCTAACTGCGTATAAGAAAATGAATGGTTATTGAATGTTGCTTTATTTACGAAATCAATGTACTATCCCTTTCGGCGACAACACATAGCATCATTAACTAAACGGTTTTCGAAGGATTTATGTCATCAGTGGCACCAGTTGTTTGAAAATAGTCCCTTAGTTACAAAATGGATGCCCTTGCAGTCATATCAGAGGTCAATGTACACAGTTATATTTCGAGGCGTTTCGTGCCTATAACATGATTTCATTCTGATTATTAATGTTTCTTATGATCCGACAAACTTAATCTTCATCTGGCAGAAGCTCAGTGTTATCGCTCTTTATTTGCAAGCGTTCAAGAGATTTCGACCAAAATTGGACTATCTGTTACGCAAAATAAAAAAAAAATTCTTCTGAAATGGGGGTTTTGGGACAAGGATAGAGTAAATAGATGTATATGAATAAACAGAAAATTTGGCTCTATTATTTCAATAAATTGCACTTTTTAACATAATAATTACATTATTAATGGTTACTGAAACATCTGGCTACTCCCCTTAAGGATTTGCCTTCAATCATATTATAATATGAAAAATAAATATATAAAAAATAAACATTGCCTTCCCCTTCCCTATTGCTTACGCAGCTATCGCTGCTCTTCATGGGATATTTATCGACGACGTTAATAAGGCAACATTACAAAAAAAAAAGGATTGAGGAGGTCATAGTTAGTAATACATTATGACGTCATAAAATACACTTATCAGAAGTCTTTGTACATAACAGTCCACTATCAAACACTACAAATGAAACTGAATTATTAAAACCTGGTTTACAAATTAAAGTGAACTATTGAAACATGGTTTTGTTTTCTCGGCGTTGATTGGACAATTACTTTTCGAGAGCCAATCAACGGCGAAAAAACAAATGTACTCCACACATACTAACATGATATTATGTTAACACATCTTCGGTAAATACTATTTAAAAAAACGGGTCGACCTCGTCAAAATGCTTTAATTGTGCATTATCAAATATGAATTTATTAAATATAACTTCCTGGAGGTCGGTATTCGATTCCCGGAGTATCCGAAAATCGATCGATGTCGTTCGAGCTCCAGACCCTAACTAACTCATCACAAAGGATAACACATATGATTATATAACAATAACAAAAACACGGAAGATAAACAGACAGTATTTAGAGTTCAAGTGTCAGTGTTCTTAAATCAAGAATTACGAATAATATCAAAAGTAAATGAATTGACCATAGAATTTCAGTACAATAATATTACACAATATCAAAATGATTTAGAAAAAATTGGTAATTAATAGTCTCGAATAATATAATAGATCGAATATACATAAATATTCTAATAAGCAATTGCTCCTTATGAAAGAATCATCCGAAAGGTTCTTGTAAAAAACACAGATACATAGAGATTGGAAACTCCTTCTTTTTCGTTGTTGACAGGCAGTGGAACCTCCGGTTAACAAGCAATTTCCTTGGGCGAAATATATACAAATTTGAATGTACTCTTAGACTTTCTATCGATTTACTACCATGAATGGAGAAGAAAGGAAACAACGTCGGCGTTGTATTCTTGGCAATTCGCCTACCAACAGCTGGGTTCCTCTTGTAAACATCAGCACATGCCTTTAGAGCTTGTATGTATGGACTTTTTGTGCTCGGAAACCTCGATTCAACGATGTCCTGGTCATCACGGACCATTTTACAAAATATACACTGGCTATTCTGACCAAAAGTACCACTGCTAAGGTCACAGCTGATGCTTTCTTGAATCACTTTGTGGTCCATTATGGACTACCCAAGAGGATTCATTCCAAACGTGGTCCTAGTTTGAGAGCGAGCTACTGAGAGAACTGTGCAAGGCTACTGGGATCGCGAAATCTCACACCACCCCTTACAATCCGATGGGAAATGGAGCGATTTCATCGGGGTTTGATCAATATGCTCCGGACTTAGAGGATGATAAGAAGAAAGACTGGAAGGCACACATAGCATCGCTGTTTCATGTGTATAGCTGCACGAGACACGAATCCACCAGGCAGTCACCATACTACCTAATGTTCGGCTGGAACTCGCGTCTACCTGTAGATTTAGCATTTGGTCTACATTTTGGACAAAAGGAAACATCTATGGCTGTCTACGCAGAACACTTGAAACAGTAATTGAAGAATTCCTATGAGCTCGCCTCAACCAGTGTTTCCAATGCTCATCGGAGGCAGAAGATGACTTATGATACCAGAGTGCTTGGAGATAGAGTGCTGGAGAAAGTAGTTGCCTTCGAAGGGAGACATAGGTTGGCCAACAGGTGGGAGGAAGAACCCTATATTGTTACAGGTCAGCCAAACATAGACATAAGGGCGTTCACGGTTGAGAAGGAAAGTGGTGAAGGAAAGCCTATGACTCTTCATAGGAATCTTCTTCTCTCGATCAACTGTATCTCCGGTTTTGATACAACTCCACTGCCTACAGCACCAGTGAGACGAAGGAAACCTTAAGTGACACGTTCGAACAAGACTATTGCTGATACGGAGTATTCATCTGTCAGTAGCAGCTCTGAATCATCGTCTGATTCCGAGGTCGTGGTTGTGGATAATCCCAGATTTCACAGCCGGCGCCAATACTACGGAAGTGTTAGAGAAAGAAGGGATACCTTATCCTGGTTTGGAAGGAGATGGGGACGCCCATGGTGGAAATCCCAACCAGGATGAGGATATAGTGCAAGGGCAGTGCGCATATGGAGGACGATCACCATCACCATATATGCCTCACAGGTCGCGGAAGAATAGAGACAAGCCAAAACGGATGCTTGATGGTGAATTCGTGTTCGCAAAACATTTTGTACAGCAACCGGAGTAGATATGAGGACTAGGTAAGGACTGCGCTCTTGTAACCTTTCCAGTATGTTCCAGTAAAACGGATGTTGACTTTTATTAAGTTTTATAATGTATTTATATCGAGAGCGATATTCTTTTATTTGGGAGGAGAATGTAGCGCGGTTGTATTTTATTAAATTCAACATATATTGTATAGTATATGCGTTATGTATATCTGCGCATGTGACGTCATGTGTAGCCAATATTTTATTGGTTATGTATATTTGGCTGGTTCTCTTTCTTGAATGACGTCTGCCACACAGAGGTGATTATTATGTTATTAATATACTTACTATTTGCGTGTGTCCATTGCGATAAGATGTACTTGCTTTAGACATTTTGTCTAATGAGATATATATCATTACGTATATCGTTAGCTTTAGTAAAATATAGCGGTATAGCGCATCGTCTATCCCTAGATCGTATGCTTTTAGTGTGTAGCTTCTTTCCCGTTGATTTTACGTATTTTAATAATCATAAATCTCGGATCTTTCAGTTTGTTTTGTATGTGTAATGTATCGCCTGTTGTAATGTTATTGTAACGTTTGTAATATTTGTGTTTGTGTTGTTGCAGGGTATAATTTCCTATCACGAATAAAGACTAGTCCGGAACTTGCCGAGTTGGGTCATCTTTTTAACCCATACACCACCCGGTTTCACTAATATAGAAATTAATAACCTCAGGCTATATCATCGGTCATTATCTAATGCTACCAAGGCGTTATAACACCATATGAACCCAAACAAAGGTCCATAAATGATAATTATATACTTAACGACTTATTGTTGCGTTTTCTTACTCCTTTCTGTGACATTGTTCTTCCCTTAAATGATGGAAATTATTCGCATAATGATAGTTTTTAGGAAAATGTTAAACAGGATTGCAGTCTACAATCATAGAAATACATATATTCTTTAATATCAAATACGGTTACGTATTTCAAGATTGTTCTATTTTTGAAATTCGCTTTATTTCGTTGTGTATTAACAATTTCAGTGTCAAACCTAAAGACTCACAAAAGTATATCTTTGCAAGTTTACTACAGTTTTTTGTATCGAAAGCTGTAATAAATGTTTCATATTTTGAACACTGCATGTTCGCAAAAATGTTCCAGTTACATTATCTGTTGTCGGACTATCGGACATTCAGACTAACGTTTCTTAGGACTAACGGACCTTTAGACTATTGGGCCTTCGGACTAATGGGCCTTCGGACCATTTGGTCCATAGGGATATAAGGCGGTCACCTAACTTTTACTAGGTTATACTTCGCACACATTGCCTAATTACGTTTCAACATGTTTCGATAAAAACGACAAATATACTTCATAAAGGCGTAGACCTTCGTGCGAAGGTAACACATATTTTATTTTTATATTTTTTTATTATTATTTTTTTTTTCATTTTTTTTCCATTATTTTTTTTCTCAGTAGTTTGATTTGTTTCCGTTGTAGTTGGTCTGTATAGTTGTAGTTGGTTCGGTAATAATAGACAAGCCATCAATAAGTTTCAGACATTTATTTGGTAATCATGTTTTATAATTAAAAACATACAATCGAAATCAATAAATCATAATTTACAATGTAGTAGTTCGTATACAAGTTATTTTCTAAATAATGAACTGATTACAATATTGAGTAAACATTTTTGTTTTGTTTTGGGGAATTACTCATTAAATGGGGGAATATTTCTTTTATCGTAGAGTAAATTATATACGCTTTGCGTGGTAAGATGGGAAAATTAACAATAGTAATGCTAGGTTTACACTATGTTCCCGGCGACCACGGCAGCCCTGTTTCAGGCCACTGTGGACAAAACGTGGTGACCGCGAGACACCGTGAGACAACGCAGAAGAACGTGATAGACAAGCGTGAGCGGCCATGATTACCGTTGGTGCCGTGCCAGATTTTTAAACTGTCAAAATATTTGCCACGGCAGTCACGGTAAAGATGGTGAACGCCATACGACGTACATGTAATAAAACGGAATTGACGTAAAAAAACGTAATAGTGATAGACCGTGCTAAAGCCGTAGTGTACATTGAACCTCCGTGAACAGCCCTTTCCCTTATATCCACGGTCCACCACGTAATCCGTACAAAACCGTGGCAAAACTTTACAAGACCTAACTGAACTTGAATACAAAGACAAAAATAGCCAAAATTCCACGGCGCAACACGGTTTGGGCAAACGGGGCTACCGTGGTCGCCGGGAACATAGTGTAAACTTAACTTTCAGTAATTCAATAAATTGACCAACTACAGATTATAGTAAAAGAAGATAATTTCTTAAAGTGAAATATCTAAATAATAGCAATGAGCATTTAAGGTAATGACGTCCCTTCCGATAATGACATTGTCACCGATGCTCTTAATTATGATTAAAATTCAGAAAGGTTATTTCTACATTTATGAGAAAAAATGCTAATTCTAAAGACATTAACCTAGTTATGGTTAACAAAATCAAAGACTACAACATCTAATAATTTCATATTTACAACAAGTGTTAAAGACAAATAGTAGACGACTATTGTCTTAAATTACATCATGTCTGGTCAATAAGATTCATTATCTAAATCCTAATGATCTATATACCAATACAATATGGCGATCTCCGCTTTGCGGAACCTTGTCAAAGATGGTTAATTTCAATTATACGTCATCCATAATTAAGATAGATATCTACCATATAAGTAACTTTTGCCGATAATGGAATTAATCAACATCAATTCCAATTATTTACTAAATGTATTTATAAGCTACACATCGAGTTTGAAATACATTGTACAATCATTATAAATTTTTGACAGCTGACACGAATACAATGTTTACACACACCTTGACCGCCGTATGGTGTCAAAGGCTAAACAATATATTCTAGAACAATATGATAGCTTCCGCTATCACTTAAGTAATCTATCTATATAACGTGCGACTTCCTTTGATTGGGGCCGCGGTCTCGACATATTACCACAAGCCCTCCACCTCTGGGTTGCGAGTTCGAATCCCATGTGGGGTAGTTGCCAGTATTGACCGCTGGTCGGTGGCTTTTCTCCGGGTACTCCGGCTTTTCTCCACCAACAAACCTGGCATGTCCTTACATGACCTTGGCTGTTAATAGGACGTTAAGTTAATAAAATCATTGATTGACTTTTGAAACCGAAACATCCGGAAATTAATCTCCCCTTTGAATTCATACCTGTCGGTTAGAGCAATTTATTGAGTTCAAATATATTGCAGATTAATTGATAAGCCAACATGATAGTTTCCTCATATTGAAATATGTAACACACATTGATAAAAATATATACACAATATAACTTTAGCTATGAAATTATACTTTTGAAAAGTCAATATATTTACAAATAATTATTGGTTTCATAAGGATAAAATATTCCTTGTGATATATACATGAAAATAAAAGAAAAACCCCAATCTTCAAAATTCAATTCTACACACAGAAAGCTTCAGTTTGCGGCCGCCATTTTTATACATATGGGAATCATGTATAATCAGCTCATTATATAATCGAGCGGTTCAAACGCTTCGACAAATGATTCGACAAACTTAATCTTCATCTGGCAGAAGCATAGTGTTATCGCTCTTTATTTGCAAGCGTTCAAGAGATTAGGACCACCTTCAAATATAATCAGCTGACCAAAATCGGAATATCTGTTACGGAAATAAAAAATATATCTTCTGAAACAAGGGACAAGGATAGAGTAAATACATGGATATGAATAAACAGAAAATTTGGCTCTATTATTTCAATAAATTGCACTTTTTAACATAATAATTACATTATTAATGGTTACTGAAACATCTGGCTACTCCCCTTAAGGCTTTGCCTTCAGTCTTATTATAATATGAAAAAGGCAACATTACAAAAAAAAGGATTGAGGAGGTCATAGTTAGTAATACATTATGATGTCATAAAATACACATATTAGAAGTCATTATACATAGCCGTCCTCTATCAAACACTACAAATGAAACTGAATTATTAAAACCTGGTTTACAAAATAAAGTGAACTATTGAAACATAGTTTTGTTTTCTCGGCGTTGATTGGACAATTAATTTTCGAATACCAATCAACGGCGAAAAAACAAATGTACTCCACATATACTAACATGATATTATGTTAACACATCTTCGGTAAATACTATTTAAAAAAACGCGTCGACCTCGTCAAAATGCTGTAATTGTGCAGTATCAAATATGAATTTCTTAAATATAACTTCCTGGAGGTCGGTATTCGATTCCCGGAGTATCCGAAAATCGATCCATGTCGTTCGAGCTCCAGACTCTAACTAATTCATCACAAAGCATAACACATATGATTATATAACAATAAAAACACACGGAGGATAAACAGACAGTATTTAGAGTTCAAGTGTCAGTGTTCTTTAATCAAGAATTGCGAATAATATCAAAAGTAAATGAATTGACCATAGAATTTCAGTACAATAATATTACATAATATCAAAATGATTTAGAAAAATTTGGTAATTAAAAGTCTCGAATAATATAATAGATCGAATATAGATAAATATTCTAATAAGCAATTGTTCCTTATGAAAGAATCATCTGAATGGTTCTTGTCCGAAACACAGATACATAGAGATCGGAAACACCTTCTTTTTCGTTGTTGACAGGCAGTGGAACCTCCGGTTAACAAGCAATTTCCTTGGGCGAAATATATACAAATTTGAATGTACTCTTAGACGGAATTGTCAGTTTAACATATTATTCTTTCTTTATAAAAATTATACTCAAACCATCTGAAAATTACTGAACTTCTGTAGCATATAAAATTTATTATCCTGTATTAAACTATTTAAGAGTATATCTTTAAAAAACCCAAAGCACATACAGGGGTACATCTGCAGATCTTAAAAATGTCGGAGTTGCCAACCTAATATAAATTTCTGGTTCCTATACAACAAGAAGGGGAATCATGAATGTTGAGTCACGATACACGTTAAGAATAGGGAAGTGTAAAGCATTCCGACACCGTCACATACTGCAGGTTTTAGTAGCGGTTTGTTCTGCAATCAGCGATCTTTGTAGAACAGAATGCCCAATATGACACCATCGGAACTCCTCGGATGTAAATCAAAATAATCGGATATGATAGGTATAAGAATATATAAGAAAATCAAATATTTTCTTCGCCAGAAATCCTAATTACGCCCTAACTGCGTATAAGAAAATGAATGGTTATTGAAATGTTGAACTTGTATTTTACGAAATCAAATGTAACCATATTTCCTTCGAGACGGACAACACATAGCATCAATGAACTAACGGTTTTCGAAGGATTTTGTCATCAGTGGCAACCAGTTGTTATGAAAATAGTCCCTTAGTTACAAAATGGATGCCCTTGCAGTCATATCAGAGGTCAATGTACGACAGTTATATTCGAGGCGTTCCGAGTGCAATATAACATGATTTCATTCGATTATTGATTAGTTAAAAATGTTTGACACGATACTTAGAAGAAAGTAGTCCTGGTCAAAGTTTAAAATATAGAGAAATTAAAATATCAATACATTTATCCACCCAGCTCATTTATACTGTGTAAATAACACGACGTTTTGTGATAGAAACAATCCATATTTTATTGCTAATGTTTTCAGTCATCATACACTTACCTAATTAATACTGATTTCTGTAATTTTTATACATTGTACTAATATTATTTGAATACCAATTTTATTTTAAGGAAAAAAAAGAGATCTATATGGCACCATCACGCCAATTTTCTTTACACTTTTTGAAGCATTGGATTTGACCCTTGAACATAGTATTTGTAGAGTTAGTTACTATCTCAAATAATCGCAAATTTACCGGAAGACCGACCACTGTTTTTATAGGACGTTTACACAAACAAAACAAAATCTAATAGAGCAGCACAAAGTGCGATGGCTTTGTTTGAAACCCTCTAAGGGTGCTGAATCAATATCAATATATGTTTAAAAAATGTGCATAGGTGGAATTGTCAATCAAATGATAACGGATATCTTAAAAAACAAAAACATATAAAATATGAAAAAAGGCGACAATGTATGCAATTGTTGCAATTGTTATATAATTTCGTTAACGTTTAACTTTAATTTGAACGTTTCAGGAGTTCTATTCTCTCTAATGCTGGATTAAACGATTTGAAAAAAACTATTGCTAGCGAGGAGAGAGTCTCTGTATTCCCTGATAGCACCGATTTTGTCCCCGACCATTTCGTAACAGATCTCCAGGAGATTGTGGACAATCCATCCATCAATCACTCCCTGGTACTCAGACTGCTTCACATTCTGGAGCTGCATCAGTGCAGCGTCACGTCTTCTGGTATCACCAAGCTCATGGTAGCACAGGAAGGATAGGAATATGGCGTAATATAGTGGAGGTATGATGACATCCGTACCCTTACAGTGTTGAAGCTCAGGATGTAACTGACACGGGCACATCTGTGGAGCATTGAATGGGAAAGCAATGCTTGACACATATGCCTGTTGACACTTGAACAGAAGGTTATAGCCACGTCCACAGTAGAGATGTTCATACCTGTCTAGATCTTCTTCACTAATAGGAACGCCACATTGATTTTCCATGACGAGATCATGTGCCCACACATTTCCAGTGTTTTAATGTAATTCCCGGTCTGATAGTGATACGTAGCTAACATCAGAAGACCGGGACTGAAACACACTGAGGCAAAGGGTGCCATACACTTCTTAGATTTCCTAAGGCATTTGTATTTAACTTTATTTCCTCTGGCAAGGGATTGCTTTTCAAATGTTTCCATTCCTTGACAGCATAATGCACTGACCATATGATAATAAGCCACATACTCATCCATGTCCGATTCTGATTTGAAAAAGAGTCTACAAAGGAGTGTCATTAGTCCAGGAAATGTCTCAACCATACTGAATACCATTGTTTTCGACATGATTGTCAAATCACATTCGCGCTCTAACCGGGCTGGCGTAGCTAGTACTATTTCCCAGCCTCCATTTTTACATATGACGTATGCTCTCTCCTATTGATTGTCTGAAGAACGTTCCTATTGACAGACATCCCCATGTCATATTATGTAGATCGACAAGAAAATGAAGGAGATTCTCCTGAATTTTCCCATGGACTTTTCCTAAGAACATATTGTTTTTGCTAATGAAGTAATTAGGACAATATGCCGTTTTTACCCACGATGTCAAAATATTAAAACACAGCATAAAGCACAAAAATATATTCCTTTCTTGCCAAAAAGATTTTGGTGTGCATTCTAATGCATGGAATAAAACTGTTTTGATGATATAGGATGACAGAATATCTTCATCTCCATATATCTGCTTCAACATGTCGGATATCTGTTTTAAAAGGTACTTGAGAAGACAATACACCAAGAACTGGACATGGCTGACAGAATGAATGAGTCTGCGTTCTGCGGTTGCGAAAGAGATTCTCCACTGAAGGAATGTGTCAGGTGATGTTTTGTCTCCCACTGGGACAAGATAACAACCGTCTTGTACTATTTGATCTAGCAAACCTTTACATGGCCATTCATGTAATCGTGGTCTACTCACCCACTCAGCAGCTTCCGTTGGCCAGTTCCTACATCTGAACGTATTTACAATATCAAAAGTACTATCTTTATTTTTTTCCTTTACCAAAACAAGAGCAGGTCCATGTCTTTCTAATGGTATCTGGAATGCAGCACTTAAACACTCTGCATTTAAATGTTGATACATTTCACTGGATATGAAACGTAAATCTCTTACAAGTACTATTGACTCATCCACAAATTTAGGAACAATACGTCCCCGTTTAACCAACTCTAAATTTACATATCCAGGTCGGCTGTGAGCATCTCTTATGATGAAAACAGTTTTATCACAAACATCTGGTGTGGTACTAGTGTCCTGATCCGGACATATAACTACAGCATTATTGTCTATTAACATGTGATCACTGTCCGAGCCCAACATGTGGACTCCTTCTGCTATACTTCCAGTAAAGATAGAGTTTATTCTCTTTCCAGCAATATTTATTTGTTCTGCTATAAGTACCAGTTTCCTCCTGATAGCCACCATCTCCTTGTTCCCCATCATCCTATCCAGGACGTAGTTTAGCATCCAGGAATCCCCGTTAAGCTCCCCCTGGTCCGACATCTCTTTTGTTATATGTCAGATATACTATAAAAATATAAATAAAAATGATTAGCAATGCATGAACAGTTGATAGATAAGTCGCAAATGATAAAACAAAACTAAAGTATATTACCTTTAATCTTGTGGCTACTATGATATTAACCTCCAACTGGGTTCCTACTATAACGTTAGTGTCTAATTGGGTCGCTTTTATGATATTTAACTCTCAGAGACAATCTACTAACCATTGAGCATAGCTTATACTCAAAACATGTCTAGTAATTATCATGAACTTAACATTAAAAGGTTTAACAAACGGGTTAATAACTACATTTTTTTTGTAAATGCAGCTTTTATCATTTCATGATAATATTGCTCCCATATCTTCTCATAATTTTAGCAATGAATTGGAAGGAAACATAACTTACTAATATCTATGTTATTTCCAAGCCATCTTTGGTTTTTCCAGAATTCGTATTTTGGCATTAGGCCATCGCCCTAATGAGCTGTCCATTTCTGTGGATAGTGTACCCAAACTTGGTTGGTATTCAGGGCTACATCTCTGGAATAACAATAAATAAGTATTTATTATATTGGTATTATGTCGTAAAAACATAATTTACATCTACGTTTCTTAGGAATAAACTCCCAACCAGACTATGTGTCCTGTGAACTTTTTAGCACAATTCACTGATTCATAAATTGCTGAATGTGTCCAAATGACTTTAAATTTCATATTTAACATATAAATATATATGTATATATTTTGACATCATGCCACCAGTAATTCTAAACTGTATCAAAGTGATATATGACGTCAGATATTCATTGGTCGTGTATTCTTGTATGACGTGTTTTCGCTTGCGTCATTTCTCGGAGAAATTGATAATAAGGTTTTTCTAAGATTGCATTTTTTCACGTTAAGCAAAAACGTATTTTGAGTAAAATAAATACAACTGAGAAAAATCAATATAATCATTCATACTAAATATGCCACACGGGTGAGAAATTACACAATAAACACCCTTATGGAATATCGAAACAATTGTTATTACAAAACCCCGCTGATATTCCAAATCGTTTACCATTGAATTAAACAAGTACAGTACGCTATATACATACAAGAGACGTATTTTCGTGAGGTACATAAGTACTGCGAATAGTCACTGCTAATTGTCATTTTATGTATTAAAGGTACCTTTATAAGATCATGGATACAAAAGCGCCAAACTTTCCGGACGCCGAAACATCTTTACTTTTAATTAGAAATCTCCAGTCGTTTTGACATTCACGTAGGTACATTGTACAATGAGTGCACTATACATATACCAGTCTAATTATCGTAAGACACACAAATAGACACTGCTGTAATTTCATCTTTTGTGATTTGTATACAATATCTAACATCAATCACAAACATTTCCTCCATAAAGTATTGACGGATCGTCAATCAAACCGTACGTGACTTTGCATATTGTATTGTGTGTACTACGATGTTTGCTCCGACATTGAATAGATACACGTACGTTTGTGAGCACGAGGCGTGGCTATATTACACCTGGCGATCGGTCAATTTTAAAGTAAAGTGTTGGACTGGTAAAGTTAAATATTGGACAGCTACAGTAATTAAGATAAACAAAAGGTATCCAGATCAGTTTAAGAATTGTACGTAAATGAAAAGATAATTAATGAAAAATATATTTTACAAACATGTTTAATCATATGTAATATACTTCACTAATTTAAAAAAATATATGAGAAATTGACATTTGAGAATTTGACGGGTTTTTCACCGAAAAAGGTATTCTGGTCAAGGTAATTCACATTGAAAAGCTTGGTAGCGCTTTGTCTCAACATGCTACAAGTCCAATTCCAGGTCTTAGGCCTTTCAAAACAGATTTGAGGTTTTTACCCCATGTGACCTTGTATAAAGGTCAAGGTCATTCACATAAACACAAACTTGGCAGCTATTTATTTCAGCATCCTGTATGCCTAAAATTAGGTCTCTAGGCCTTCTAGAACTTCAGAAATCTTTTGAAGATTTTAGGTTTCTTCAATATAGGTCAAGGTCAATCATATTACCAAACTCAATAGCCTTTTATCTCAGCATGCTACAGCCCTAAAGTCCCTAGACCTCTGACATATTGAAAAGAAGTATTTTAAACGTTTTAGCAAATTCCACAACTGTGACCTTCAATGAAGGTCGAGGTCATTCTTACAAGGATACTTGATAACACTTTATCCCAGCATGCAATAGGTTCAGTATCTGGTATCTAGCACTTTTAGTTTTTGACAAAACATCGTTGAACATTTTACCTAATTTGATTCCCGTGACCTGAAATGAAAGTCAAGACCATTCATTTGAGCAGACATGGTAACAGGTTTTCGTCAGCATAAACTCTCTATGCCTTTTAGTTATTCACAAGAAGTCGTTAAGAAAGTTTTTCATATTTGACTATTGCGACCGTAAATGAAGGTCAAGTTTATTCAGTTGAACAGACTTGTTAACCTTTCGGTCAGCTCATTGCGCACGTAATCGACGACGGACGGAACATAGATATATAGCAACTAATAAAGCAAAAGTCCAAACATAGGGGTACATTAAATATTTATTTCTTCGAAATATATTAAGTAAGAAAACATTATTGAATACATTTCGATTGCACAAAGTATTACTTTAACTGTGAGTTGATATTTAAAAGCAGCAAGAAAGGCTTCCCAGTCTACAGTCTATATCAGTACTATAACATGGCGGTCAAAGAAGTAATATCAACAAGATTTTTCAGATCACACGGGATCCAATCAAACGTAAGTATGTTGGATACGAATTACTTCAAATGGTAAATATGGGACCAGGAAGTAATTCCAACCATGTGGACAAAACAAAATTGTCAAATTTTCGAGGCGATCTGCCCCTTTATCAAGACATACAAAACGAACACGATTACATAATAGGATACGAACAGTAATGCGGGACAAAGTAGACAAATATTAAAATATACAGCACAAGTGGTAGCTATATACATAACATGGGTGTCCACTTACCTGTTTTTTATATCTCCGGGTATCTAGTGATGTTTGTATAAGAAGTCATTTCTCTGTACATAGTCCATATAATACATTGGAGATAATACGTTCAATACTTGATATAATCCTATTGAGACTTTACATGTCTGCTGGTTTACCGGGCCAAAACATGTTCTTCATTCATTTGTTCTTGGTGAGTCCGAATTTTGAAAGTTTTTTATTTGTCCCTTCCATAACCGTTACACTCGAAATTACATTTTTCTATCTGAGTTTGCTTACAGTTTGAATAAAGCACAAAACACAAACATTCCGTCTATACCACACTACTGAGTATGATAGTTTGGTTTCGGTTGTTGCTGTACACTCCCATCGCGTGATGATATGACAGTATCCTATATATAGATTGGGGAATTCCACTTTTGTTTTTCATATATAATACACAGGAAGTCACAGACTGGGATTTCCACTTTATCAATGACAAAGGAATTTAAATTTAATGTTGATTTAATTATGATTAACAATCAGCAGATATGGGTATATAAGGTTCAAACTTGTGTATTTCGCATTTATACTACATAAAAAGGAGTGTAATATAATACATGGAATTGAACAAAACGAAACGAATAGTAAAAGTATATAGCACATTATGTCCAATGCATGATAAAATAATAAAGCGTCCCTTAAGCATAATACGATTAATTATTCCTCCCATACTTGACAGGGTTAACTATAAAGATAACTATAACCTACAACTGAACCATTCACCTGTGAGAAACATAATATGTTGCTTTGGTACTTTCTATTTCTTGATTATTTTTAACAATTCATCACAACGAATAAAAATGGTAAATCTGTGAAGTATGTTATATCCGTGATGTTATTTTAACACGTTATTTTTATGCTTTTACTCTTGACAAGGTACTCATATTTAAGATGACACGGTTTTCTCTTTCTAATTACAACGACAATGCCTTTTATCATATACCTACATAATGTACCAATATCAACAGTGTGCAAACGCGATATGCTTTTAATGTTTATCCATGGCGTAAAATTAATTGTTTAATTGATAAGCTTTTATCCGATCATACCATTTGAACTGATTCATACATGCATTTGTTTTCTGAAACGGCTTTAAAGACCCGTCCACTACCTTTCTTGAGCAAAGTCTCTATAAAACATTAATAGCATAAGAAAGTACAATGTATATATAGATTGCCTAAGATGAGGTTACAACACCAAACATATGCTAGATTTCCTACATAATGGAGATTCATTTCGCTGTTTTACCTTCTGGCGCAGTGATAGTCAACTACTGCGCGGTACTTAGGACAACGGCGGGAAATATAAGATCAAATTAAATTGTTCAGAAAGTGATGATAAATAGAATATTAACGGTAAGTTAATAACTTTCGCGACTCGATAGAATTATCAATCAAGTCGTACATTCCCATTTTAAAAATTAAAAGCCGGAAAGATAGTGGACCTTTAAACTAGTCTAAGATCGATATTTTTGTAGTACAAAAAAGTACATTTGTACGATAACATGACAACCAATGCTTAAATGGTGGTAACAGAAACATATATACATAGAGATTGGAAACTCCTTCTTTGTCTTTGTTGACAGGCAGAGGGACCTCCGGTTTATAGGCATTTTGCCTTGGCTAACTACTTTTAAGTGTATTCTTTCAAACATGATATTTTTACATCAAAACCAAGCTTAAACATTATATCATGGTTTGATGTGATCAGTTTTCCCGATTGATGTCATTTAATATGATTTTTGAAAGCACGAAAATAAGCAATTTTACCTGGTTTTTCGAAAATCAGTCATTCTAAACCGGAAGTGCATTTTCTTTTTTTAATAAATAAGTTAAAATATAATTTTTCTATCCAAAATCCTACTCAAACCATCTGAAAATTACTGAACTTTTACAACATATCAAAGTTATTATTTTCTATTCAACTATTTAAGAGTTTATTTAAAAACCCCTAAGCACATACAGAGGTACATCTGCCGATTGTAAAATTGGAGGAGTTGCCAATCTCTATGTATATATGTTTCTGGGTGGTAATAGTGTATATTTTAATAATAAAGTTCTGCAGAAAAGCACAAATTAATTTGCTTATATTTTTAATGAAGAAAAAATATCATTCGTCAGCGGTGAAACACCTTAATTTAGGGTATACAAAATGAAGAAAGGATAGGAACATACAAAGGTTTGTTCTCCTGCAGATTGTAAAAATTGTAAAGATTTCAATCTCTCGAATATATCTGCCTCAAAAGTACAAAAATAGAGTCAACACGATGCACATCAAAATCAATCTGATTAAAATACAGATCCTTATATCACTATGCCTGACAACATCCCAATAGGGGTCACGTTCTTGTGACCTTTGGAAATGGTCAATAAAATTGCTGCTGGTAGAATCTTGACTGGGGACGAAATAGTTTGAAAACGCCGTCAGAATTATTTTCGTTTTTATAGTCATCTCGCCCAAAGAGGACAACAAAGATAAATGAATATATATACTGGGACGAAATGGAGTTATCAATTGACATAACAATGTGTAGAAAATGTCCGAACATGACCCGTTATGTGATGTTGTCAGATTCTCTATTGAATAATCAAATTGCATCAAAATGACATTATACATGTATATACATCCTTTCCTCGCGATTACATTTGTAGGATAAAGATCCCGGAGTTCCTCAAGGAGACGTCCTCAGGCCATTATTTAAATAACAAATAATGTTCTGTCTGATCCTGATAATATCTAGCGTTTTTGTCCCCCGCCGGCCGTGGACTGGCGCGGACAGCCACTGCAGTGCACGTACACTATATCTGTACCTATCTGCGAATGGCCCTCGGTATAAGTGCCCTTTGTGGTAGCGCCGGACACCCGCCACAATACCCGAGTTTTATAGAGAAATAGTCGTGGGTCGTCGAGAGAATAAATTATCCAACACAGTTATAAAGTTTCCTGACTTCTGTATTCAGCATATCAATCCACAGTACATACAAACGCAGCAACACCTAGCACCTCAAGAATCGAACTCTCAGAACTCTCTCTCACTCCTTCTTATATACTAAAACCTGTCGGGCAAAGTTTGATCGGGCAAACGTATCCTTATGTGACCTTATGATATAACTTGTAGGATCCTATGGAAGGCCGTTTCAGGATAAAATATCAAAACTACTTAAGTGTCTTTTTTTACCACTTAAGTACTTAGCGACATTTAGGTTATTATGTGTTGCATTTACTTAAGTATTGTTTAGTTTTACTTAAGTGTAACTTTGGTTCTTGTTACTTAAGTACATTTTACATAATCATCTAGAAAACACCCACGAACCAACTCGCCCCGTGCAAAAGTAATGAGAAGCAGAAGTTGGTTGAATTGAATTGAATCGTTTCTGGGCACGCGTGAAGTTGGTTAAAACAATGAAGTACTTAAGTAGATGCATTGTATGCTAAACTACTTAAGTAGAAGTTGGTTAAAACACGAAGGTAGATATGTTAAACTTCTTAGACCAAAAAACATATGTCTGTTTAGGGTTACATTTGCAAAAAAATATAGTCGATCGGTCGGAAGGATTCTTCTTTTAGTATCTGAGATCGAAATCCCGACTGGTTTTTTTCGTAGAAAAGTGTGAAAAAATTAGGGTCGGGGGTAAAACAAATAAGGGTCGGTCGGGTAACCATTAACAGACATATTTTTTTGGTTTGAAACACTTCAGTAGAAATGTTAAACTACTTAAGTAGACTTTGGTTAAAATACTTATGTAGATATGTTAAACAACTTAAGTAGAAGTTTGTTAAAACAATGAAGTACTTCAGTAGATACGTTAAACTACTTAAGTAAAGTTGGTTAAAGCCATGAAGTACTTAAGTAGATATTTTCAACTACTTAAGTAGAAGTTGGTTAAAACAATGAAGTACTTAAGTAGATATGTTAAACTACTTAAGTAACAGTTGGTTAAAACAATGAAATACTTAAGTAGATATGTTAAACTACTTAAGTAGAAGTTGGTTAAAGCAATGAAGTACTTAAGTAGATATGTTAAACTACTTAAGTAGAAGTTGATTGAAACAATGAAGTACTTAAGTAGATATGTTAAACTACTTAAGTAGAAGTTGATTGAAACAATGATGTACTTAAGTAGATATGTTTATCTACTTAAGTAACCGTTGGTTAAAACAATGACGTACTTAAGTAGATATGTTAAACTACTTAAGTAAAAGTTGGTTAAAGCAATGAAGTACTTAAGTAGATATGTTAAACTACTTAAGTAGAAGTTGATTGAAACAATGAAGTACTTAAGTAGATATGTTAAACTACTTAAGTAGAAGTTGTACAAACATGATTATTAATCATTATAATACTTCACTAATTAAAAAATATATGAGAAATTGACATTTGGAATTTGACGGGTTTTCACCGAAAAGGGTATTCTGGTCAATGGTAATTTCACATGAAAAGCTTAGATAAAGCGCTTTTGTCTCAACATCTACAAAGTCCAATTTCCAGTCTAGCCTTCAAAACAGATTTGAAGGTTTTACACCATGTTGACCTTGATATAAAGGTCAAGGTGCATTACATAAACCAAACTGTGAGCTATTTATTCAAGCCATCCTGTATGCCCCTAAAATTAGGTCTCTAGCCTTCTAGAACTTCAGAAAATCTTTGAAGCTTTTTAGGTTTCTCATATAGTCAAGGTTCAATACATATTACCAACTCATAAGGCCATTTTATGACTCACGCCTGCCTTACAGCCACTAAAGTCCTTAGACCTCTCTGACATATTGAAAAGATCAGTATTTTTAAAGGTTTTAGCAAATTCCAACAAACCTATGCACCTTCAATGAAGAGCCTCGATGGTCATTCTTACAAGGAGCAATACTGATTAACGACTTCATATCCCAGCACTTTGCAAAGGAGCACGCACGTAACGTCTGAGTATTCTAGCCACTTTTTAGTTATAATTGACAAAACGACGCCCCACATGACCTCTTCCCCACCCCAAGATTGAACATTTTACACCTAATTTGATTCCCGTGACCTGAAATGAAAGCTCAAAGACCCATTCACTTTGAGCAGACATTCGGTAACAAGGTTACAGTCCTGTACGCATAAAACTTACATGCTCTCTTAGTTAATTCACAAGAATCAGTTCAAGAAAGTGTTATTCATATCCTTTTATTTGCAACTTATTGCGACCATCGTAAAATGTAAGGTTCAAGTTTCATTCAGGTTGAACAGACTTTGTTAACCTTATACGTCAGCTCATTTGCGCCACGTAATCGACGACGAACGCGAACTAATAGACCATCTATAGCAACCTAATAAAGCCAAAAGTCCAACCATTAAGGGTCTACATCTAAATGATTTATTTCTTCGAAATACTATTAAGTAGGAAACTATTATTGAAAATACATTTCGCACTTTGCACAAAAGTATTACTTTAACATTGTGAAGTTGATATTTCAAAAGCAAAGCCAAGAAAGCTTCCAGTCTACATGTCTATTATCGAGTACCTAAACATGACGCGGTCAAAGCAAAGTAATATATCAAACAAGATTTTTCAGATCAACACGGATCCATCTAAACGTAAAGTTATGATTGGATACGAACTTACTTCTAATAATTATGCGCTAAATATGGGCGACCAGGATAAGTAATTCCACAACCATGTGGACAAAACAAAAATTGTCAAATTTTCGAGAGGCGATCTGCCCCTTTATCAAGACCATACCAAAACGAACACCGATTACATAATAGGATACGAACAAGATATCATGCGACGAACAAAGTAGACCACAAATATTCTAAATATACAAGACAAAGGGTTCCGAAGTCTAGCAGACTAGCTATATAACATAACGCTATGGGTGTTCCACTACCCTGTTTTTGTAATATCTCGGAAGTCTCTTATGATCAAAGAATTGTTGCTATAAGAAGATCATTTCTCTGTATTAATAGTCCATATAATACTATTGCGTCGAGAATATCGAACCATACTTTGAGTATATCATTTGCAACTCATTCTAAGTATCACTGTATCGGGACTTTCACAATGAACTAACTGCTGGGTACCGCCAAAACATGTTCTTCAATTCATATGTTTCGTTGGTGCCTAGTTACCGATATTTTTTGAAAGTTCTTATTATATGCTCCCCTTCCAAACCGTGATAACCACTCTGACTACAAATATACCTGGCATTTTTTCTATTGCTTCGAGTTGGCCCCTTACAGTATTGAAAAAAGCATCAAAAACACAAACGATTCCGTCTTATACCACACTACTGCATATGAGTAGTTTGTGTTTCGGTTGTTGCTTGTACACCCCATCGCGGTGATGTTATGACAGTATCCTAACTATATGATTGGGGAATCCACTTTGTTTTCAATATAAACCACAGGAAGTCACAGACTGGGATTCCAACCTTTATCAATGACAAAGAGAATTTAAATTAATGTATGTTATTTAATATATGCTTAACAATCAGCGCATAGGGCCAATTATATAAGGTTAAATTCAAACTTGTTTATGGTATTTCGCATCTTATACTACATAAAAGGTCTCAAATAAGTATATAATACACTCACTGGAATTGAAACCAAACGAATACCGAATTAGTAAAAAAGTATTATATAGCACCATTATGTCCAATGCATATAAGTCAATAATAAAGCGGTCCCTTAAGCATAATACGATTTAACTTACTTCCTCCCATAACTGACCGGGCCGTTAAACTATAAAGAGTAATATTAACCTACCAACTGAACCATTCACCTGTCTGAGAAACATAATATGTTGCTTTGGTACTTTCTATTTCTTGATTTATTTTTAACAATCGCATCACAACGAAAAAAATCGGTAAAATTCTGACCTAACATTATGTTATACCGGATTTCCCATTTTTAACACGTGCTATTTTTTGCCTTTTATCTTACAATACGGTACTTCATACATTTAAGATGACACGGTTTTCCTTTCTAATTTACAACGACAATGCCTTTTTCACATAACATACTGACAGAATGTACCAATATCAACAGTATTTGTGCAAACCGATATGCTTTTAATGTTTATCCATGGCGTAAAATTAAATTGTTAATTGATAGCTTTATATCCGATCACCATATTGAAACTGAATTCCATACATGCATTTGTTTTCTTGAAAACGGCTTTAATAGGACCCATTCTCCGTATCCACTACCTTCCTTTGAGCAAAGATCCTATAAAAACATTAATAGCATCTAAGAAAGTACAATGATATATATAGATTGCCTAAATGAAGGTTACAACACCAACATTATGCTTAGATTTCCGTACATAAGAGATTCATTCGCATGTTCGTTTTACCTTTCTGGCCGCACGTCTGATAGTCCAACTACCTGCCGCAGGTACTAGGACAACCCGGACCGGACAATATATAAGATTCAAAATTAGAATTGTTCAGAAAAATGCTGACATATGCCTAATAAATTAGCAAGACAACAGCCCATTAACACTGGTTTAACGGTAAGTTAATAACCTTTCGCGACTCCGATTTTCTAGAATTAACTAATTCAAGTTCTTATACAATTTCCCACTTTTAAAATTAAAAGCCCGCAAAGAAAATCAAGGACCCTTTTCTTTAAACTTAGTCTAATGATCCGATATTATTTCTGTGAGCTACAAAAAAAGGGCAATACATTTTGTAACGTAACCAACATGACAACCACATGCATCCTTAAATGATGCGGTAGTAACAGAAACTATATAAAGAGCATTGGAAACTCCTTCCTCTGTCTTTGTTTAAGGCAAGGGACCTCCGGTTATAGCATTTTGCCTTGTGCTAAACTA
Organism: Argopecten irradians irradians; assembly: GCA_004382745.1. Classification (NCBI taxonomy): domain Eukaryota; kingdom Metazoa; phylum Mollusca; class Bivalvia; order Pectinida; family Pectinidae; genus Argopecten; species Argopecten irradians. Next base: position 390,996 of record SAYR01029382.1, read on the forward strand.
CTTTTAAGTGATTCTTTCAAACATATATTTTACCATCAAAACCAAGCTTAATATACATGGTGGTTTAACATTTGACTTGTGCACTTCCCATGTTTTTTTTCAAACGTTTGATGTGCATTTTTATGATTATTTGAAAGCCCGAATAAAATATTCGTCTTATTTCTTCGGAAAATCAGTCATTCTAAACCGAAGTGCATTTTCTTTTTTAATTAAATAAGTTAAAATATAATTTTCTATCCAAAACCTACTCAAACCATCTGAAAATTACCTGAACTTTTACAACATATCAAAGTTATTCTTCTATTCAACTATTTAAGAGTTTATTTTATTATATTAAACCCCTAAGCACAATACAGAGGTACATCTGCCGATTGTAAAATTGGAGGAGTTGCCAATCTCTATGTATATATGTTTCTGGTGGTAATAGTGTATATTTTAATAATAAAGTTCTGCAGAAAAGCCAAATTAATATTGCTTATATTTTTAATGAAGAAAAAATTATCATTCGTCAGCGGTAAACACCCTTAATTAGGGTATACAAAATGAAGAAAGGATTAGGAACAACAAAGTTTGTTCTCCTGCAGATTGTAAAAATTGTAAAGATTCAATCCTCGAATATATCTGCCTCAAAAGTACAAAAAATAGAGTCAACACGATGCACATCAAAAATCAATCTGATTAAAATACGATCCTCTATATCACTATGCCTGACAAACCATTCCAATAGGGGTCACGTTCTTGTGACCTTTGGAAATGGTCAATAAAATCTGCTGCCTGTTTAGAATCTTGACTGGGGACCGAAATAGTTTGAAACCGCCGCAGAATTATTTCGTTAT
>SAYR01029382.1:391841-404641 GCA_004382745.1 Argopecten irradians irradians
GCTGCTGGTAGAATCTTGACTGGGGACGAAATAGTTTGAAAACGCCGTCAGAATTATTTTCGTTTTTATAGTCATCTCGCCCAAAGAGGACAACAAAGATAAATGAATATATATACTGGGACGAAATGGAGTTATCAATTGACATAACAATGTGTAGAAAATGTCCGAACATGACCCGTTATGTGATGTTGTCAGATTCTCTATTGAATAATCAAATTGCATCAAAATGACATTATACATATATATACATCCGTTCCTCGCGATTACATTTGTAGGATAGAGATCCCGGAGTTCCTCAAGGAGACGTCCTCAGGCCATTATTTTAGTTGGAAAGCTACGTGTTTGTATAATAACAAATAATATTCTGTCTGATCCTGATAATATCTTTGTTTATCGAAGTAACCGATATAAACACCTTACGATTATTACATAATGTAGCGTTTTTGTCCCCCGCCGGCCGTGGACTGGCGCGGACAGCCACTGCAGTGCACGTATATCTGTACCTTTCTGCGAATGGCCCTCGGTATAAGTGCCCTTTGTGGTAGCGCCGGACACCCGCCACAATACCCGAGTTTTATAGAGAAATAGTCGTGGGTCGTCGAGAGAATAAATTATCCAACACAGTTATAAAGTTTCCTGACTTCTGTATTCAGCATAGCAATCCACAGTACATACAAACGCAGCAACACCTACAGTATGTAGCACCTCAAGAATCGAACTCCCAGAACTCTCTCTCACTCCTCCTTATATACTAAAGCCTGTTGGGCAAAGTTTGATCGGGCAAACGTATCCTTATGTGACCTTATGACATAACTTGTAGGATCCTGTCGGAGCAGTCGGGCAAACCGACCTAATTACGAGGATACACATACAAGTAAACATTTAGAAAGTAACTAGGAATGAGATTATGCTGACCGTGGGTAAGGTAGTCAGGGACACTATAAAGGACCCCCAGAGTGGCGAACCCTCCGAGTGCCCGTACACTGTCCATCAGTTAAGAGGCAATTATTACCTCTTCGACTACGGGGCCATAAACCTAAACACTGTCATACAGACACGCAGTAGCCACAGATCAAGGTAATTAAATCATTATCAAGAAATGGTCCAGTGTGTACCCCTACTAAATTCCCACGGTCAACATGTACATAATTAAGAAGAATACAAAACAATCGAAATTGGCATAAACCTACAAATACATACATACAAATAGTACAATAATTTATATGTTCTTCATTTACAATGCAATACGTATAATCCGAAGGTTTCTGATGTAAAATCACCCTTTTAAAAATTCTGATATCATCAAAACCCTTCAGATTGAATACAATAATGCACAATATGAATTTTCTCTCAAAATGAAATCATGAATCATGAACTTTATAATAAGTCTATGCATGTACTGCAGTACAGTACATGTACATTTGTTAGGCTAAAAAATATAATATGCCTGTTTAGAGTTACCAGACCGACCATAGTTTTTTACCCCCGACCCTAATTTTTCCCCACTTTTTTACGAAAAAAAATTCAATGTTGGGATTTCGATCTCAGACTCCTGTTCCGGCCATTATTTTAGAGTGAAAGACACTAAAAAAAAATTCTCCCGACCTATCGACCCTATTTTTTTTGCCAATGTAACCCTAAACAGACATTTTTTTTTTTTTTTTTTTGCCTTGCTGTATATAACATAGACATGTTAGTAAGATCCAATTCAATGTGTTTGTATAATGAATATGCCTTTTTTGGAATAGTGTCAATGGCGTAGGAAGATGAAACGTAATGGGGGGGGGGCAAAGGTCCTAAATATTTTGTAACTCCCCCCTTCACCCCGCACCTACAGGAGGAGATTAATTCAACTCCCAACCATATATGCTTTATGTACATTTTTCATATATCATTAAATTTAATCCTTGTACACATTTATAGACAGTGAGGTCACTAAAAGGAAATTAAAGAATACGCAAAGTGGCCAAATTAGCGTGTGAGCGCCGAAGGCGCGAGATTTTTGTGTTTTAGGGGTCTGAGGGTGACCCATATAATTATTATGATTTAGAATAGCTTAAATGAGCTTTGATAAATTTGCGAGCGCCCGAAAGCGCGGGATTTTGGTGTTTGTGGGGTCCGCGGGTCTCCCCTGGATAAAAATTACGATTTTGAAATGGCTGAGATGAGTTTTACGATGTATTTTAATGATTATAAAGCGTTCTTAACATGATAATTTTTCTATTTAAAGCTACCTGCATTTAGAAACGATACTTGTGTCGTCATAACATTATGCAACCCTACTCGATCTGAATACACCGGCTTCACACCATCGGCACATTGTTTTGTAACATAAAAAAATGAATAATTTTCTCGCTAAGACAAATTGATCTTTTAAGAGACATTTTTTGAAATAGTACATAGAATCCCTTGATGGACATTTTAGTCTAGTTTGTGTGTATTGAATTTAGGAAATGCGCCGCGCAGCGGAAAATTTTCTAGAATGAATTAAGTACGAAAAATGTGCAGGAGGACCCTTTTTTCTTTCAAATAAGCATTTTTAGAAAATTTCAGTCGGTGAAAATGGGGGGCAAACAAATGGGGGGCAAAACGACATGTTTGCCCCCCCCCCCGTCCAGGGGAACGGGAGGCAGTTGCCCCCCGCTTCCTACGCCCCTGAGTGTACATGTAGACATGTAGGGCCATATATCGGATAATGAAAATTAGATAATCCTGTTCGTTTTTACCATATCAACTTAAATTCCTGTCAGTGGTGAGACCCATAAAGCGTCTTTGTGACACTAATGCCAAAATAAACAAGAAAATGGCGGCGCCCATCAGTAGAAGTGTGAGAGAATTGAATGCAGTTCTTTATGAACAGAAAAGAAACGAAGTCATGACACTCAAAATCATATCATGTAACTCAATTGGCGGAAAGACTTTTAGAAATGCCTCAGTTGTTACACAAGAAACATTAAGCACTTTGCAAGATGATTTTTCCACTTCTTCAAATAGTAGGTACTAACATCCCTAGTTTGTGCTTCCTACCACAAACTAACAAGCAGCAAGCTCTGTTCACTCAAGGAATTAACGCAACAAGGATATGGCGAATACTTGGCACATCTTAATGAAAAAAGATGGCCGATAAGTTTTATTATATGATCTTTCAATTAAAGTTTTCAATAAAATAAGGTTTTACAAAAAACTATGAGTGAAGGTGCGGCTTTAAAATCGCCACACAGTACAATATCCAGAAATTTTACAAGAGAGAACAATATGCTAACAATAGCAAACATACATTATACATATAAATGGTACACATACAAGTACAAAGAAAGCGGTGACAAAATATTACGAGAGAGAACAATATGCAATAAATGATAAAATAACAATAGTAAATCTACATTATACATATAAATGTTACACATAGAACTACAAAGAAAGCAATGAGTATAAAATAAATGTGGATAATAAGAACAAACAGGGATGTGGTCTGGGTGGGTAATGAAATGTTGATAGAATCGATTAATGGCGCCTGTGAAAATTTTTTCTGTCCGCTGAAATGAGTAGTGCGCAAACTCATAAACAAAGCGTGGTCACGTGAGCTGATAAGCCAATCAGAAGTAATCAAATATATACGCAGAGGCGGTAAATTTGAAACGACTACAAGGAGGCGGTAAATTTGAATCGTGTAAAAAATCGTCTATTGCATAGACTCTTTATTTTTCCACTTCTTCAAATAGTAGGCACTAACATCCCTAGTTTGTGCTTCCTACCACAAACTAACAAGCAGCAAGCTCTGTTCACTCAAGGAATTAACGCAACAAGGATATGGCGAATACTTGGCACATCTTAATGAAAAAAGATGGCCGATAAGTTTTATTATATGATCTTTCAATTAAAGTTTTCAATAAAATAAGGTTTTACAAAAAACTATGAGTGAAGGTGCGGCTTTAAAATCGCCACAAAGCTTCATATATATATAACCTATAACACAATATATGAAGCTGCCGCCACCCTTGCTGCGTATGAATGAAATACTAACTACAGACCTGATTACCAGTTAAAATTATTATAGAAAAAATACCAGTGGTTTGCAAGATGATTTCCCAACCGAAAAATCATGCACGTTAGCTGGTAAGGCCTAGCATTCGATGACGTTTGGGATGTCCCGAAACTCCGTTCATTAGGTGATAATGATATGCACATAGATTACGAGGACTAGGAAAATGAAACGGATGGTGACGTGGTTATCTCTTCAAAGAAACGGAAACTGGACGTGTCCAGAGCAGAGATTGAGGCTTTAAGGAATTTGGAAAATTATTTATCTAATGGTATGATTTGTCAACCTTATATGTTTGCATTTTGTTATAGTACATGTACATTGTATATATGTTCTGTATTGTAGGGTGAGTTGAGCTGATTTTTGTAGGCTTTCTGCAATGAATATATAGAAACAGACGGGAATCTTCAGCTGTTCAGAGGAGAAGATTTAGTGGCCAAACATTGTTTCAAACCTGAGACCTCCTCAATGTTAACACTAGCTAGACAAATAACTACTGATTTAGCTCCCCTCACATTCCTCCTTTCTCCAGTGTATATTCCGTCTTTGCATATTACAGAGTTAGCTCCCTTGCGGGTAGGTATTAATTGTTAAGTCATTATTTTCTTGGCACAATTCACATCGTTTTCTCTGAAATGTATTATGGTATGCTCCCATAAACATGATGTCACAATCAATACCTACCTGTAAGGGCAGATAACTCTGTAATGTGCAAATACATATTGGACAGTAAATTATGTACGTTTACGTAGGTTAAATCATTCTACATTCCTCTTCCTTTTCTCAAACCCTTAGCCACAAAAAAACACAACCACTCACTTAATTAATTATACTGTGTGAATGTCTGATTCTTGCTGGACTTGAAACATGTATATTGTACACATGCATATGCAATAAGAAATTGGCTGACCAGTGAATGAACTCTCAAGTTATATGGAGTAGTACCTTGAATCTCTGAACTCTAGTCAAGTTTACTGTTGACTCCACATGATCAAGATTGTTGATTGGGTTTGGGTATTTACACTGTACCAACCTTGATACTCCAGTGGCTACTATCACTGACGTTATATCCATCCTTGGAGTATCTCATCTGTAAAACTGAAGGCAGCTCAGGAAAGAAAATCTGAACCAATGACAGTAAATGCAAAAATTTCTTTGGAAGACTACAGAGAGAACAATGTCCAACTTCAAAGTCATGGAGTTAGTCGTTATTTGGCGCTTTTGGTTTATATCAAAGGACTAATTTAGCTGGTCTGTTCACTGTAGTTTTAATTTGAGATAATTTAGGAATGGATATAATGTCAGTGATAGTAACCCCTGGATTATCGAGGATGGATACCTACATTTACTGTAAAATAGTAACATTTCTCTAAAAAAGGTTTGGTCACAAACAAGAAAAGTAAAATATATAGAAAACAAAAACCTATGGCTGGTAAAACTATGGCTGGTAATCTATGGCTGGTAATCTATGGCTGGTAATCTATTTGCTCACACGCAAGAAAAGTAAAATATATAGAAAACAAAATTCTATGGCTGGTAATCTATGGCTGGTAATCTCTGGTAATCTATGGCTGGTAATCTATGGCTGGTAATCTATGGCTGGTAATCTATGGCTGGTAATTTATGGCTGGTAATCTATGTCTGGTAATCTATGGCTGGTAATCTATATCTGGTAATCTATGGCTGGTAATCTATATCTGGTAATCTATGGCTGGTAATCTATGGCTGGTAATCTATTTGCTCACACACAAGAAAAGTAAAATATATAGAAAACAAAATTATATGGCTGGTAATCTATGGCTGGTAATCTATGTCTGGTAATCTATGGCTGGTAATCTATGGCTGGTAATCTATGGCTGGTAATCTATGACTGGCATTATAAATAAACTAAACACACACAAATATGAAATTCATATTTATATATCCTTATTTCACCAAATCTATCAAAAGGTAATCAAAATCTACTCCCAAAATTCACAGAAAAAATAAGCAGACAGATTGTAATTAAAAAACTAAATAATAATGCCCCTGCTTTTTTCAACAACTCAATTAACTGTAATAAAAGTTTTCATTATTAAAGTGGACTCAGAATTTTCAAAATCAGTACAGGTTATCTCCCTTCTTCTTACTTAGTTAAGGAAAAATCTTTAAGATGATATTAATCATTTGAACAATAATTGGTGTTTAATCGTGTATATATATGCCTAATTAGCACAAAAAAATAATGTAAAATAATTTATTTCGCCTTTGGTGCATGCGCAATCAGTACTTCATTCCATATAGGATATATTGTCACAGAATTTTTTCGGGTTGCAATTAATTATTTTTCATATTTTTAACTTGAAGTGAAATTAGAAGCTCAAACTTATCAATGGTGGTAATGGTGTAAAGTAAGTAACTTTTGTAAATGAAGAAAAATACTAAATCGTCTGCTCCTGTTTTTTATCGTGAAAAAATACCATTTGTCAGCGGTGGAACATCTTTAACTTAAGGAGCTTTCCTTAAAATCTGTAATGCTTTCCTAAGGAAAATTTTAAGTTAACAGATTCATTGAATGTATAAGGAATGCTCTTGAAACTGAAAATTCTTATGCACTTAAACTCGTTTACCACTGAAATTTCATAATGGTATGGTTCTAGTCTTTGATTTAGAAGAGTCCAAATGTGTCTTTAGAGGTGAATGAGTTAAAGGAACATTTATAACATATTGTACTTCAACTTGAAACATAGCTGGCATGTAAAACAAATTTTATAAACCATAGTTATAACTTAATAGTGTTAATTGTGATCATTCCAATCCAGAATTGCTACATTCATAGAATATTTCAACCATTTTCATTTTACTTTAACTCACTCACCTCCGAAAACCTCTTTGTAGATCCTCTGTTTGGAACTTAATTAACTCATTCACCCCTGAAGACACATTTGGAATTTTCTAATTCAAAGGCTGGAATAGTCCATTTGAGAATATTAAGGGTGAACGAGTTTGAATTAAATATTTTAATTTAAGAATCGAAGTTTAACGGAAATTTTCTTTTCTTCCAGATATGGATTACCAGGGTTGAATGAGTTAATTAAAGATAATTATTTTAAGAAGTTCAATAATAAAGCATTTTCTTTTCTTCCAGATATAGACTACCAACTTGACTGTATACAGAAGGTTCTGAATAGTATTAAAAGTTCAGGAGAGTGGAATGAAAGTCGGACCAACAGGAATAGGTTTGTATTCAAGTATTTAGTACTGTACTAGGACCCAACCAGTAGTCGTGATTGTGTGCATATTCTACTGTGCGTCCAGATTTCCGAATGTCTGGAGCTGCTGACGAATACTTCATGATGGTGTTGTTTTGTTGATGCAAACAATTAAATGTTTCCCAAATCACGACTACTATTCCTTCACGACTACTGGTAGGGTCCCAGTATAACCTGTTACTTTCATTGGTCAAAATTTTAGTGATTTTAACTAAAAACTCAAAAAAACAAAAAAAACAAATGGCTGTATAAAATTTTTCGCGATTTGGCTTTCAGGCCTTATACAACTTAATCATGCATTTTTCAAAATTTTGCGGATTAAATTTTTGTGATCATAGCAACTTCCCACATGATCATTAGAATATCAATACCATGAAAATAATGATGCGCTTTTCATATTGGTAGTGCATATATTTTGAAAATCTGTAAACGTCACATTATTATTAATATTTTGGCAATTTTCGCTCCTGAAATGGGATTTTGTTCTCACTATCTAGATTTTTAGCTCAACTGGTCCGAAGGACCAAGGTGAGCTTATGAATATATCAATACCATGGCATCCGGCGGGGTCAAAAGGGGTCAATTTGGCTATTTTAGGGTGTGGATTCAAAATTGTACAAATGATGAGGCTGACCGAAATCCAAGATGGCTACCATGATAGCATATCTTATAAATTTCTTATATTACTGTTGCCATGGTAGTCAGAGGACCGTTAAGGCCATTTGGCCTCTTGTTGACTATATAACACACATTATTTGAAATTTATGTCAAAAATGCCATAAAACAACAAAAACCAACTATTTATTACTTCACTTTGGAAAAAATTAAATGGCTTGATATGAACAAACTTTGTGCAGATGTTAAATGTACTACATTCTTTTCTTTATCTACATGGTGAAATGTTGATATGATTTATCGTTGATAACATTTCCTTAAAGTTTCACTCTTTACTTTCATTATTTAGGTGTGGAATCATGCTGGCATGGCTTCCCCAACATGATAGTAGAAGATACTCTACCGGTTCAGGTAATACATACAACAGATTCTGGTAAAGGAACAAGAAACACAGTAGACAGTCATGAGAATGCTGATGGTTTTGACTTGACAAGTTCTCGATGCTCCGCCTACAGCCAACTCATCGCAGAAATGATAACTAACACTTATGCACAAGTAAACAGCGATCCTTCCGTGGCCGGCCTACCCATCCCAACATTTGGATGCAAGGCAGAACAGATAGTGGTTTTTGCATATGACAGCCATAATGATATCATGCTGAAAAAAATCATGGCCATGAAACTCTTCCATACGCATGAGGAGGTGAGTGCGGCAACAATCGTAATGTTATGGTTATACATTAACCACAGACTTTTCATGAAGAAGGATACAACCAATGTGGCTATAAAACCGTACCTGTTTGAATTTAAAGCCGACTTTTGTTCTCAAAGGTCAGTAGTTTCTTGTTACAAAAAAAGCTACGTGTGGAATCGACAGATTCAATCCGGCTTCTCATTGGCCAAGACTCAATTCTTACAGTTCAGCAAATCTGACATGAAAAATTGACATTGTTGGTGTCAGTCATGCTTTTCATTTTCTAGAATTTTCATTTATAACACACTTTTCCAACTTATAATTGGAATTTCATAGGTGTTTCTCCTGTGGTTGAATATGTTGAGCTTTTACAATGCCTGGTATAATTCTATAAAATATTGTAGCCAGATGTTGATGTAAATTAAGTTAAAATACAGAATGAAAAAGAAAGTGATGTTGAATGATTGTTATCTTTAGTAGTTTTGATGTCGAGATTATTTATTTATGGATCCACATTTGAATTCTGTAAACATATACATGAAATGAATAGATTATTTAGTTCTCCTTAAGTGAGCTCTTAGTATCCTTTGGATACTTGGTTAGAGATCATGTTTAACTTGGTATTGGACAAAGTATTCACTTAAAGGCCCACTACCTTTCCGAAGCAAAAACTTGAAAGCTTCTTAAAAACATTTATAACATCAGAAAATATATACCGATGGCCTAACATGAGGTTGAAACACCAAACATGTGCAGGATTTCCTGTGTAATATATGATAACAGTGGAGAGTCATTTCGCTGTTTTGCCGTCTAGCGCAGTGATAGTCAACTACCGCGCGGTATTTAGGACGACGGCGGGAAACATAAAGACTACCCGCGTTATGAAAATTAGCATTTCATTTATTTTAATTAAATTGTTCAGAAGGTGATGATTCGTGTAGTATTTACGGTAAGTTATTAACTTTTGCAACTCTACAAAATTATCGATATCGTTTTACATTCCCATTTCAAAAAATAAAAGCCGTTTAGGAAAGGTAGTGGGCCTTTAATATTCAAGTATATCAAATTGCAACACTAAATTAAATGTGTATTTCTCTATAGCTTGACAACAGTAATTCATCCACCCCTGAAATTTCATAATGGACTAGTCTAGTTTTTGATTTTGAAGTGTCTAGACGTGTCTTTAGTGGTGAATGAAATTCCAAATGCAAATAGTAGACTATACATATTCATCAAATTGCTTCGTAAATCAGAAACATGTACGTGGATAAAAAAGCATGTACTGATATTTGTTTTTGTTCAAATCAATAGTGGTAGTTTTATTAGGTCACCTGAGACGAACCTATTCTAATCGCCTTTTGTCCGTCGTCATGGCGATAAACAATTTACTTTTTCGATTTCCTCTCCAAAAGTACTGAACCAAATTAGTTGAAATTTTGCAGAAACCTTCCATAGCCAAATGTCAACCAAAATTGTGAATTATATGGTCCCAGCCTCCCAGGGGCCTGAGGGGTGGGGCCAAAAGGGGTCAAATAGGCTAAAACTTCAAAAATCTTCTTCTGAAATTCACAGATGTGGTAGAATCAAATACTATTCATAGATAGAAAGGTCTCAAGGCCCTCTACAAAAAATTGTGAATTATATATGACCCTGGGGTCTCCGGTTTCCCCCAGGGGAGGGGGTTAAGTTTACTATAGTTTATATAGGGAAAAGACATTTTTGAGAATTATTTGGTCATTTATGATAGGAAATTAGTCAATTGTTGTCAGAAATATCCCTATGAAATGGCTATTGAAACCTATTAACAAATTTTACATGACTGACCCCCAGGGGCCTTAGGGGCGGGGCCAAAATGGGTCAAATAGGCCAAAACTTCAAAAATCTTCTTCTGAAATTCTGAAACTAGTAGAATGAAATACTCTTCATGGATGGAAAGGTCTTAAGGTCCTTTATAAAAATTGTGAATTATATGAGCCATTATTTGCTTATTTTTCATAGGAAATTAGTCAAACTGGGTTAGAATTATTAGCCTGAAATATCATTTTAACACCATATCCATATTGGTCCTGGCTGACTCCAGGGACCATAGGGGCGGGCCAAAATTGGTCAAAATGGTTAAAATTTCAAAAATCTTCTGAATTCACAGGTTTGATGGAACCAAAAAATCTTCATAGATTAAAAAGTGAAATTTATAAAATCACTGACACTGACTGATTTCTAGTTTGATTTTGTTGTTTAACGTTGGCAAAGCAGATTGGAATTTTAAGCATAAGGTTTGGTAACATAATACAATAACTATCAAAATGAAAAACAAAAAATAAAAATTCCAATATGAAGGTTCAACTTTAAAGTTTATTCTAATTTGTAAACACTTTTTACAGATTTGAACCAACTTTGCCATGCTTTTTCTATATCAGCATACAGGTGACCGTCAAGGCCTCTTGGGCCTCTTGTTTCAATTATTTTTGCACTGTCTTTCAAGTGATAGCTTATGAACAGTGCTAGATTTTATGAAAGAGTATTTCCAGTATTGAACCGACAAATTGTTCTAATTAATATCTGCGGTATTGAATCATAGCTTAAGGTTTTTGCATTTGTGCTAAATTAAGACTATGCTAAATAAAACAAAATTATCTATATCTCTGTAACAAGGCAAGAGTAGTGTGCTGCCAGCCGGGCTCTAACCCGCGACCCCAAACTTACTGGTCCGCCGCTATACTGATTTAGCTAAAGGGAGATTCCCCCTAACACGAAGGTAGAAGGCGACCCTATCACTACATGTATGTACAATTAAAACCTTCTACACTAATTATATTATAATCCCCCCTTTCACACATGTTCACCCCCCTACACAGACCAACCCAGGTTCTCTCTCCAACGAAGCCTTTCATTCTCCTATAGCTATCGCTTGGAGTGGTCTACGGCACCAAATGTATCAGGGCCAGATAGTGTGCCGCCAGTCGGGATCGAACCCGCGACCCCGGACTTACTGGTCCGCCGCTCTACCACCAACTGATCAGAGCTAAATGGAAATTCCTTCTAGGGCAAAGCTAGAAGGCGACCGTATCACTATGTACAATTAAAACCTGCTATATATGTCTAGCTAAACTATGTTTACACTACAGCTAGTGCTCTATAATTGATCCATACTGTACATTGCTACATGTATATGCATTTAGTCAATGAAATTTCTTAGTTAAATGCTGACTACCTGGTAATGTAAAAAAAACAATGAATTAGATAAAACAATTTATTTAGCAATATAAATAAAACATTTCTACTTTACAAACATAATTTGCACATTAAAGATGTCTTTATATGGAAAATAAGCATGAATTCATCACAAGGCACCTAGGTCACTTTCAAGAAAGGCACTGATATGCGTACGTTTCAAGACACATTTTAGGCATGTCGCGTTGAGGAAGATTTTCAGGTTTTGATCAGCATCTCTGGAGAAGAAACACTGCCATTAGTATTGCTGAGAATCCATAAGCTAGTCCACCAATCACAGCTAAGGCATATGACCACGAGAGCGGAAGTGACGTCTTACAGCCGTATATGATCACTCCAAGTATTGCACAGCAAGCTGAAAAAGACAGAGAATCTCAATTTATAAATATCACTGAATGCAATATCAAATTACGCTGGTACAAACTTATTTTATAAATCAAATTAATAGGATACAAACTTCACAAGCAAGGCATTTGAAAATTGATTTTGGTTATTCTGTAGTTTATGATAAAATATTAATGATTAAAACACGCATAAAATGACACTGGTAGTCTTCAGTCGCTGTGCAGCATGCATCTTCAATCATTTATATAGTCAAGATCTTTTCAATAATCAGAAGAATCAGAGAAGTGGGATTGGTCAATTACATGCCGATGTCTTTAGAGCTGCCAGCTTTGTTCAAATGAATGACATTTACCTTCATGCAATAGTGCTGTAGAATAGTATTGCACAGCAAGCTGAAAAAGACAGAGAATCTCAATTTATAAATATCACTGAATGCAATATCAAATTACGCTGGTACAAACTTATTTTATAAATCAAATTAATAGGATACAAACTTCACAAGCAAGGCATTTGAAAATTGATTTTTGTTATTCTGTAGTTTATGATAAAATATTAATGATTAAAACACGCATAAAATGACACTGGTAGTCTTCAGTCGCTGTGCAGCATGCATCTTCAATCAT
>SAYR01029382.1:404666-444335 GCA_004382745.1 Argopecten irradians irradians
CAGCATGTTCAAAATGCCTTAAATAACTTTTCAATAATTTAATTTTATCATTTATCAAAAGCCGATTCAACATTTGAACATGTTTCAAGCATTTAGTTTTAATTGAATCGTTGACTTAGGTGAACTTAAGATCTGTTGTGGCTCAAAAAAGTTTTCACTGGAACCCATATCTCTGCCTCTAAAAGGGATAAGATCAGCTACATATATTTCAAACAAAACTGGTCTCGCACTGACTTATTTCTTGGCAAATTGAAATCCAAATTAGGTTTTTCAATTAGCCAAGGAGTTTAGTCATCTTAAGATATCTTTGAATTAGTTTGCACTCTCCAATAATGCTTAAACCCCAATTGGTTGTACTTCTTTCATGAGTTAAGGAAGATAAGTATTTTAAAGTAGAACTTCAGCAGCACTGTTCCTGATTATTAAGGACTCGTTCCTCTGTCATACCTTTCTTTCTAACAGATATCATATATGTTATATATCTAGAATAATGTTTCCATCCAAGGCCTGTTGTAATTTCTGTTTGGCAAACTAGAAGCTTTAAGCAAATGCAGTTAACTTCCATATATTCTAACTAGCTATTACAATTGTTCTAGAAATCCTTCGCAAACTATTTTAATTCAATCTACTATAGATATACTACTCAAAATTCATTTTGGGACTCTTTCTTTTCTTTGAAATCATTACGGCGTTATATCCCCTAATCAGAATCGACGTTAGAAATGACATCTTATTTCCCTTTATGGGTAGATAAAGTAAATTTTTAAGCCAATAAAAATGCTCATTACAAGCAAAATTGAATTATATTTTAGAAGTCTTTACCTGCAAACGCTGTGGCGACAAGGCTGGCGATGAATAATGAGATGTTGTTAGACAACTGGTTGATGAATATGTAGAAGATGAGTAAGAGGAGGCCCACGAATCCCGCTACCAACGCCAGCGACTCGAACGCTTGTGTGGCTTCAAAATAACCTGAAACATGTCAGAAGATGATGAAAAGCCAATGACACACTGTACATTGGATTTTTTTGCATATTTTCCATCACATTTGTATTTTAGCGTTAATAAATTTGATGTTTTCCGCTGCACCCTATAAAGGTCTCGAACTTTAATCAACAGTCTGCTCTATTGGCATGTGAATCGCCAAAACATATGTACATGTCACATCATCCTCTATACTCCAGGGGTTCCGATCACTTACGATCTCTACACCCCTGGACTATCTCATAGTGAAATTGAAGGCAGCTCAGCAGAAAACATTTGACAATCACAATCTAGCAAAGATTTCCTTTGGGGACTACAGAGAGAGCGAAAACCTAACATCAAAGCCACACAGTCAACCACAGTGTACTGTTATACGACTCTTTTGATGTACATCAAATGATTAAATTGCCCTGTTCTATTCTGTTGCCTCCAGTTTTACTATAAGATAGTCCAGAGGTGTAGAGATCGTAAGTGATCGGAACCCCTGGAGAATCGAGGATGATGTCACACGTACCAGTGTTGATTTTAAAAGCTGGTGGGTTAAGTCTAATTAAAATTACAAATTTGGATGTCGACGTGGTTAACATTTTGGTGTGTTAAAGTGTTTTTTGTGTTATACCCCCAAGTAAGCCAATTTTTATATAACAATACGACTAGCCGCAGAAGTAGTATTATAGAAAATTAGAGAACATCATGCTGTCAATCAACTTTTTTGCTTATGATGAACTTTCGCCTATTTTCGAGCAAATATAATTCGCGAAAAAAAAGATTACCGCGAAATGTTTTAAATACAAGTTCATGTACAATAGCATGTCAAAATGTAAATCGCGATAATAGATTATCGAGAAATGTTTAAACTGCAAGTTCATGTACAATAGCGTTTCAAAATGTAAATCGCGAAAAGAGATTACCGCGAATGAGTTATTCGCGAAAATCAAGTCGCTGCGAAAACTAGTTGGTCTACAGTAGTTGTATTACCTGATTAAGAAGCACCACGAACTTAAAAATAAACACAGAATCGAAATCCATGACAGATTGTAAGTCAAGCATATAAAGGAAAGGGGCTATTCACCGAGGCAAATTTGCACTCATAACCACGTAGCAAACTATTAGATACAATTCTTGTTCTAAATTCATTGAAAAAATAAAACCCACTGACGTTATTGTTGAGGCATACCAATATTCAATAAAACACTTTGTAAGGAATTTAGATTAAGACTTCAAGGTGAAAATGATCGAACACAGTAGAGGCTTAATAAAATATAAATGCTCATTTTGATTATAGCATAAACTTGTTTCATGCTACTGTATAATTATATAAAACAGGAAAAAAGGTAAGTAACTGAATATATTAAAACTTTGAAAAGTCTTCGAAACTGGGAAGTGCAAGTAACTGAAAATAAAAAAAAATTGAAAGCTTTCAAAACTGGAAAATGAAAGTAACTAGATTTAATAAAAACTTTGAAAACCTTAAAAACTGGACAGTAAAAATAACTGAACACAACAAAACTGTCATGTATGTGCACATTCTAAAAATTCATTTAAATGTTAGAAATTTTAACCATACCACCTGCAAGTTTAACTCTTATATCTAACAACGTCATTAGGATACGAGGAGTAAGATGCGTAGGAATTTACCTATCTATATAAAATGTACTACTACGAGGTAGACTGAAGCCCTTTTATTTCTTTGAACTTACCAAAACTATTTCCAGCTGTTGTGAACTTCATAAAAAAATATTGAACAAATGCCCAACGTAATTTAATTTTCACTTTACCGTGTCTGTTATATAGACTTTATCGTCATTAACCTTTTGCCCCAACACTTGTGTGGTATCATACTGTGCCTATGTGGAAGCTCCACTTCATCATTGTATACTGAATAATTTCTAATATTCGCATAGGTTTTGGTTTTGCTGAATTTGCCGATTTCACCAGATTTGCGAAGTTTAAAACTGTACATCGAGGATTAAAAAAATGTTTTTTGTTTGTTTGTTTGTTTGTTTGTTTGTTTGTTTAAAAAAAAAACAAAAAAAAAACATGGATTAACATAACACACTCAGTCACGTCATTATCACTTTCAAAAGCTACAGTGCGATTCGCGAAAATAAACCCCCGCGAATAAGTTCCAAACAATAAATCGCGAAATTTTACTACCACGAAATTTAACATCTATACAGTGCATGACTAATACTTTCGAGTTTTACTGAATTCTGTGCCAGGTGGCCATCGGGTTGTTATTTTAATGTTTCCGCTCGTAACGAGATCGTAGAGCATGCATTAAGTGGTTGTAAATATGTTACGATAATGCCATCGCACTGACTCCTCCCTCTTTATAAACATATAACTACTTCGCTAATACACCAAGCTAAAAATAAACAATTTTAATATTTCATCAAGCGAAAGATTATAATTTTATGATCATGCCCCCTGTGAAAAACATGCAGCTGCAGATAACATGGATAATGCACAGCTGTCGAGTTCAGGATGAAAACCTATATTTAAGATAAAACGACAAAATCTATTGGAACTTGGAAGGGTATTAAAACTGGAGGTTAGGGTATCCGATACTATAACTAAACGTAACTTTGAAACCTCTATACTTTGGTTGCGAGATCAAGTTGGTCGATGATATTGCGCCTCATATCATTGTTTATTTTTATTTAGTTATATTATTGAACAAATATTCTTTGACGTATTTTTCATCTTCGATTTTCCATCCAGTGGTTACTATCACTATCGTTATACACACATACTCTAACTCCTAGTGATCGAGGATGTTTATTAGTTGCATATGACGATCATCGTATAAAATTACGTATGGAATAACTGATGTTATACAATGGCTACATTGATAAACAAGTATCTTCATTGTAAATAAAAAACATACTCACTTGAAGTGTAAGTTGTCGGTGTGCACTCGTAACCACGGTAACATGCCTTCCACAGTCCGAGAGTTACAAACCGACTATGGGACCAGTAGGTCGTGGCTAGTCCTATCAGATGTATCCAGAACCCAGCAGTCAGACTCAGGAAGAACACTTTCACAATTACGGGGGATTCTTTGAAACCCGCCATATTGTATTACTTATGTTGTGTTGTAACATAAATGTATCATCCTTCTAGTGTTTGTGTTTAGTAATTTCATAAGTTGGTTGTAATATTAGTTTTAGTCGAGATTAGAAGAAACTTGATCTGCCTGTTTCACTTACACCGGTGGTATCTCCAACGCGTGCTCGAGATATAAAATAGCGGCCCACATGCCGTTTTACGTACAGGGAAGACAGAAAATATATGTTATGGTTTGCTATCATCACACGACCGACGAAATTTCTCTTTCTATATTTAGTAACACGACTCCCTTACTGCTCTTTCTCCAGCAGCGGCAGCTACAAGTAGCATCAACACTAGGGGCAGTATGTAAACGATGGTATGTAGTTTGAGTGTGTATAGTGGTGGAATCATTAATCAATTTAAAGATGCTCCACCGTCGACAGAGCTTTAACGATACTCATTAATTGAACAATAATTGGTGTTTAATTGTGTATAATTAATATGTCTAATTAACACAAAAAAATAATATGAAACAATTTATTGTGCTTTTGGTGCATGCGCAATCAATAATTCATTCCATATAGACATAATGCCACTGATTTTTTTTCGGGATGCAATTAATTATTTTTTAATATTTTTGTCTTGGAGTAAAATAAGAAACTCAAACTTTTCAATGGTGTTAATGGTGTAAAGTGAGTAATTTCGTCTGTTCGTGTTCGAAAAAATGTCAATTGTTAGCGGTGGAGCATTTTTAAGGGAAAGTAGTATAAATGTATATTGAAGACGAATATCATTTTATCATTCAATATTACAAATAAAGTATTGTAATAAAAATATATTATAAAAAGTAACTACTGGGAAAAAAATCTGTATTTAAATAAATTGAGTTATTAAGGGTAAAATATATAAAGGGGTTGCCTTCATATTAGGAACATATGTATACGAGGCAACAAAACTAAAAGAAACAATCAAAGTATCAACTAATGTGTAATTATTATAATTTGTTTGTTACATAATGATACATGTTGTAACTATGCATGTATGTTACATTCTCTATATGATACAAGTATTGTATATATCATGCTGAAAATTACGTTCAATAATTGGCTGAAAGTAACAAAAATAATTGAAAAAAACCCAAAACATATATTCGATTGCATGACAGCTTGCACTGTAAAATTGTTAAATTTCGCGCGGTGTAAAATTTCGCAATTCACTGTTTGGATTTTATTCACGGGATTTATTTCCGTGAATTATCTTTCTAGCCTTTAAAAGCGTCATTTATATATAGTACAGGCCGTAACATTGAAACCACGATTTTAATAAACGCGAGGTGTTAATTTTCGCGAATCAGAATGGATCCGCGAATTAAGTGAAATTTAAAACCCCCTCAAATATTATCAACCACACAGTATATGATTTCATTGGCGGGTTGTCGCCCCATATAATGTATTCAGATAGGTTCACCCACAGCTATTCATGTCGTATATTATAGTGCATACTGAACTTAAGGTTGCCCTGGAAGGTGTTTTTCGCTAAAAAGTAATAGCTTATGTTCCCTGAACATACAGTCATGTGTAGCAAGCCCTTTCGAAGGTAAGTCCTTGTTCTTATTTATTTATAAAAAAATATTTATGAATATTTCTCAATGTACCCAAAAATAATAAATAACCAAGTGCTTGTTTTTATCAATCAACAACGTTATGTAAATTGAAGCTAATGTACTGTTCTATTTGCTTTCATTGCTAACGTAAAAACAACAATACTCAGGAAAAATATTTTAATTTTAACTCAATATTACAGTTCTTAGTGGAAGTAAAACATCAAATGAATCTACAATCCTCAACAGTCCATTGTATGAAATAAATGTATTATCCATGGGATATATCTAGATCTATAATGGTATCATTTTATGATTCATGCATTTCCTCTTTTATTGTGCTGTCTAGATTTCATTTGTTCATATAATTATCTTTTTCACTCTTGTTTTCAAAAATTCTTATTTATTTATTTTTCGTATTATTTTATTGCATAATTATAAACTTGCAACAAGTCTGAATAAATTCGAAAACCATTATTGAAAATGAGCTTTATAATTTTACGTTTGATTCAAGTATTAATTTTTAAGATGCTACATCGTCGACAAACCATGAATAATACATATCATTTGGACAATGGTTGTGGTTTAATCGTGTACATACTGTTTATTGATTTCTTTGTCCTGACTATAAATTTCATTATATATTTTAGTAACAAGAGGTCGAATTCTTGAACCAAACAGTTTTTCTATTTCGGGACAGCGAGGTTTAATGATTTTTAAGTATAAGTTATAAATCTATGTTATATCTAAACCGATGATATTTTACAGATTACTTTCGCTAGGATGTTGTACGCTGGTGAATATCTACATCTTACGATGGTTCATAGTTGTATATCCTACTATTCATAAACCGGCAGGGCTCTTGACGAAAAGGCAATACAACAATATTGGAAAAAATACGTACCACGCTACGCTAATGGAGATCAAGTCATTAGGAAATAAGGCGGAAGGCGTCTTTACGAGAAGACAATATAACAGACTTGACAACATTACGCACCATGCTACGCTAATGGAGAACACGTCATTAGGAAATAAAGCGGAAGGCGTCTTCACGAGACGACAATATAACAGACTTGACAACATTACGCACCATGCTACGCTAATGGGGGACAAATCATTAGGAAAAGTAAACATGCCGGAGAGGATGGATTACAACCAGAGAGGACGTCTTTGGGGCGTTGATTTAGAATCTAGAGGATCTGATGGACATGATATATTACGTAATATTGAGTACCCTGTGAGACATGTCGCGTTTATAAAGGTTCCCAAAGCTGCTAGTACAACTATGGGGAACATCTTTCTTCGCTTTGGTGATGAAATGAACCTTAAATTTGCTCTACCTTATAACGGATCCGGCGGTTATGTACTTACACCGAAATATTTTTATCTTCCACCAAGAAACATAACTTATGACATAGCTTGTGCGCATGCCAAATACAACAGAACAGATTATAATAAGTACCTACATAGTGACACAAAGTATATCGCAATTATTAGGGAACCATTTAGCCATTTCCAGTCGTATATAAGGTACATGCGACCGAAAAACCTGCTTAACATTTCCGGTGAAAATCCAGTTTTCAAGTTTTTATTTCTTAACACAATTCGTAGAAAAAAAACTAAACAGAGTTGACATCATTTGTAATTCAATGGCGCGATACCTTGGATTTCCATCCGAAATATTCTTTAAGAAAAGGAACCAGACTTTGATCGACAATTACATCAGAAAACTCGAAACGGAAATTGATTTTGTGATGATCGTGGAATTTTTTTGACGAGTCGATTGTGATGATGCGACGATTGTTACACTGGGAACTCCGTCACGTTTATTCTATAGCAAACTGAACGTAAACAAAACATAGATGCTCGACTGAAGTTTGGATCCAATGAGGGGAAAGCTTCATAAGATCTGTGCAGATTAGAATATCGACTTTACGAAACTCTTCCTTCGGAAATGGATGGAATACGTGTTGAGAAGACAATCGTCAGATTTTTATGACGAAGTTGCGTACTTCAGAAAAATTAGAATGAAATATGAAAATTTCTGCCTTTTCGTTAAATCTCAGACTAAGTTAAATGTTTCGCTGACTATTGAAGGCAGCTCATGGAACAAACCATTTACCATCACTGAGGGGGATTGTATGAAGCTCCATATGAATTTTGATAAATATTCACAAATATTATTTAAGAAACAACAAACATATTAGACCTACAATGTATATAAAATGTCAAATTAGGAATCTAAACTTATCGCAGGTAAGATTGATTTCCGCCGATCAAATAATTCACGGATTATGGCAAATTGAAGAATATTTTTTGTGAACAATTTGTTAATTTTCTGGATGAACTCTGCATTTGTGTTGTTTGAATAAACAAGACAGATTCAGTGAAACCCTGTCTACATGTATGAAAACCGCCCAATGGACAGAGGAAAAAATGGTCCTTATAGCAAGATGGTTTTTATACTCAGGTTGAATTGTGTTGAACTTGGTCATTTGGTCGTATTAAGCAGGTGATCATTATACTGAGGTGGTCGCTAAGGGTGTTTTTTTTTCTTACGTAATGGAATAAACATTTAGGTGAACAGAGTAAAATTATCAAACCCTGGTAGGCTCTCATGGTATGTTATCTTAAGAGGACAACAGAAATCACTAAAACTATCCGGAATGAAATAATTATTTCATACTCGAAAGGTATTATTCTACTTTCGGAAAGCTCTTCCTTACCAAATATCCCACATGTGCTTAGTTCGCTTCATAACTCATTTACACAGGTCATGTGATTTTAAAATAGTACATACGTTATTAAAACTTTCTTATAAGGAATATGCTTGATTCGAATTTCTGCTTATTACAAACTAAATGCACGGGCTTTATTGATACTTCGTGAGAAACGTTTATTTGCTTTATAACGAATTTTCTTTTGATACGAATGAATTCGTGGGCCCGTAAAGTAGATATTTGCTCTATAACACTTTTATTCTGAAAGTGCTGGATGTAACCTTGTTTAAAAGTGAAAACATGGGGCCAAAAAAGGAATCGATTGACAGAAAATCAAATGCAATCATACAAAGTATACATTGGCAAAAAAAGGGTCGGTTGGTCGGCATGTTTTTTTTGTTTTTTTTTTTCAGTGTCTATTACTCTAAAACAATGGCCGAAATCGGAGTCTGAGATCGAAATCGCGACTTTCAATTTATTTCGTTAAAAGTGGAAAAAAATTAGGGTCGGGGGTAAAAAAAATAAGAGTCGGTCGGGTAACCTTAAACAGACATATTTTTTGGTTGCCTAATAGAAAAATATTCCAAAAACACATTGTTGAACTGTGGAATTTGTGAGTAAGCTTAGTAACGACGTTTGATTCGGAATGCAATCCGCCTATGATTTTAAGTACAATGTAACTTATATTTTCAGAAACTGTCAAGCGGAATTTCTGTTATAACGAAATACCTTCTCTTTGTCCCAATGGGATTATGTTATGAAGCTATAACACAAATATATGAGTGTACTTTAAAATAAACCGCGGAGTGCTTCAATACATATGAATACCATATAACAATCACAGATTCCCGCGTAATAATTCAATTTTTCACAGATAATCCTTAATTTCATTTTAGGGACTCGTTCCTATTGAAATCAATTTAAAAAGCCGTTACAAACAGCAACATGGACTGATGAAGTAGATCTTAAAGTCAATGCAAATGAGCGTTACAAGCAAAATTGAATTATAAAAGTATCTAATGGAATAGTGAAAGCGTATGTCATTAGAACAAGGAGAAAAGCATATTTTGTATGGAACTATATACAGTAACATATAGTCATTGTTACTAATCGATATTTGTACAAGTAATATATTCAGATGACTTCACTTGTGGCCATTATGATTTCAGTATTTTATTAAGAGAGCTTGCCAGGCATTTTGTTTGTCTAAACTAATCGTTTACTGTCATAAGCACACCAGCCATATGATATTTTCTCTCATAAACAGCCATGCTGTAACAAGAGTTATCGAAGGTTAAGTTGGTTTTCCTTTTCCATTCCCTTAAATTGAGGAATATTCCTCTAGGTATACCATGTAGCAAAGTATTGATGAAGTGCATTTGTTGCCATCGATGGCACATATTTTATTTGCAATAAAAGCTTAAAATTTCTAAAAAAAAACAAAACCTTACAATGTTAAGAGGTAATTTTCGGTCATTTTGCTTCATCATTTATTGTTTATTGATTAAAGAATATTTAGTTAAAACCCAAACATTATTAAATATTAATAAACAGGAGTAAGATAATTCTAGTCAGAATGTTCTTTAGATAGACACATATAGGCTGTTCCTTAGAAAAATAAATGATAATAAAAAAAACATTGTCACACCAGCTAATTGAAAAGTTGCCCTGAGGCCATACAACAATATCCAATTGAAGTTTAAAAATATACCCATCACATTATCATCGCCATACGCCAGCGGATAGTTTAAACTTCACTAGTTATGTAAAAGCAAACACGAAAAAATTTATTAAGTAAAGGTATATGAGTAAGAATATACCAGTCTATATTCAACACCAGAAACAATAAAATAAGGATTAAGATCTTAGGTGTCTGACATATACGGACTCATATTAGTTTTGAATAATTTCATGTTTATAATCAATTCAACTTAAGAGAAACTGACTAATGAAGTACTTATTGCGCATCCACCAAAAGCAAAAAACAAGTTAGTATATATAAATTTTTGAGATATTAAGGCATTTGTACATTTTCATGATTTTTTTATTGAATTGAAAACATGTTACTCGATCAATTCAAGTACACTGGGCCCGGTTGTTAAAAACATGGTATAGCTTGATCACATGATGCAGTGAAATTTCCCTATTTTCATTTTACTGCAACAATTTGTGCTTATATCTTCACTAAACTCAGCAATTAAGTAAAGAGTTCTTAAAAGATTCTTATAAAATACCAGAAAACTTTTTTTATCTTGATTTGAATATTGTCGTTATGCTGTGATTAGCCTAAATCAATCTTTTGAACAAACTGGGCCCTGAAGTTTAGGTACCCTTGGATTGTAGTATATCAACGAAAACTTTGGTTACAGGTTGGGTTCTGCGGATTATGTATCTTGTTGATCCTATGCAATTTACTATGGTACATGTACAAATCACCGACTTACGTGTCAAGCCCACAGACCACTGGGAAAGGAAGCCGTCTTAAATAAAGCAGGCGCAAATAAAAACAATGGGACAACCCAATTCACCGCATCGCGTTTGCAGAAGAACCAAGAAAAGAGGAGATTTCAGAGAGGATGCATGACAAACCTTGTGCGTCCTGATTCAAAAGATGAACACTTGAAAATAGGGAAGACAAATCAAAAGGGACATTACAAAGGCAGATCGATGACTCAATGCACCCTTGATTTGCGGAGATAAAGAATTTCATGGTAAGATTGAAAAGTACAAGCGGGACGTTCCATTAACCAGAGCATGAATGTAGTTGTTCCGTGGTTTAGGAAATAAGAATTAAACGATAAGACGGAAACATCAAGAAGAGGATATATCAGAATCTGATTGAAGAATCTTTTGCTTCCTAGTTTAACAGATACAAAACTTAATTACAAGAAAGACACTCCTACACAGACGTTTCACAACCGGAACAATACCCCGTGAGACATGTCGTGTTTATAAAAGGTTCCCAAAGCCGCCAGTACAAACTGTGGGGAACATCTTCCTACGGTTTTGGTGTGAAAATGAATCTCACTTTTGCCATTCCACATAACGGTTCTGGTGGTTACCTATTAACACCAAAATACTACCATCTTCCTCCCGACCAAATGCAACTTATGACATAGCTTGTGCGCATTGCAAATACAACAGAACAGACTACAATAAGTATTTTCCACGTGACACGAGATATATCGCGATCATCAGAGAACCTTCAGCCATTTTCGGTCGTTACATCAGATTTTTTCGTCCAGAATCAGGTGTTAACATCAACGGGAGAAAACCGGGTGTTGACGTTTTTGTCTCTAAGTGTTGATATAGCAGAAACAAAACATCGATCGAGTTGAGGAGTTATGTAATTTGGATGGCCAAGATACTTTGGTTTTCCACCCAAAATATTCTTTTAAGAAAAGATATTCAAACCCAAATCGACATCCATTTTCAAAAACTTGAAACAGAAATTGATTTTGTGATGATATATGAATTTCTGGACGAGTCGATTGTGATGATGATGCGAGGTTGTTACACTGGGAAACTCCGTCATGTATTATATGGCAAACTGAACGTGAACAGAAAAAATGACCCTTAGATTAAAATTTGGAACTAAACGTAGAAAAACTTCATAAAAATTGTGTCCGTTTTTAGATTATCGAGTGTATGGAGTTTTTTCTTCGCAAATGGAGGAACAATTGGAAAGACAATCACCTGACTTTTCAAGATTGAAGTTGCATTTTTCAAAAAAAACTAGAATGAAATATGAACATTTTTGCCTTTTGGTTAGGTATAAGAAACTATACGCATGCCACACTGACGATTGAAGGAAGCGCATGGAACAAACCCTTCACAATTACAGAGCTGGGACTGTAGAAAACTTTATTTGGATTTTATTTCAAATTCTCACAAATGTTATTACCAGGCAAATGACAAGCTAGCTCTATCATATAACTTAATACTAACATTTAATTTTTGAATTTTGTTTAATTTAACTTTGGAATTTTGTTAATTATCCTACAGGCTTGTTTTTTTCTCGGATGACACATCACCCATTTGCCTCCAAACGATATCCCCCCCTAACCATACACCCTTGTGATCGTGGCAGATTCTAAACTAAGATATCTTAGAAACTGTTTTCATTGTCCGCTACAATGCGACCTAAACTTTGGTATATTTTGAAATATTGCAAAGACTTTTATGTGAGAGCCGTTTTTAAACGTTTTTTAATTATATTTAAGATATCTAACTGGCGTTTTGATGTGCTGTAAAACCAAATTACAGTGCACGACCACTCAATTTCTTTCGCGATTTTCATTTCAAAACAAGTTCGTGGAGATGAATTTTCACGGATTTAAAACTTGAATGTGAATTTATGTCAATATTAATAAAGTCAATAATTGTTTCACGGAGATAAAAGTTCGCGAAGTTACTTAAGGTTGCGCAAATTTGCACGTGAAAGAATAGTTTGTACAGTTGATTATGTTGATTGAAGTATGGTTAGCTTGGTAACGAAACAATTTTAGATCACAGGTAATAAGAACAGTGAAATAGACTAAGAAATGAAAAGGGACATTCAAAGGAATCTTCAGGAACACCAGCAATATCACTATTTTTCTAAGATCATTTCAAATGTTGATATGAAGGATAGGAATTTCTCTCATTACCTACACGTGTAATACTAGCTGGTCTAGGGAAAATATATTTATGTCGCCTGAGGCTGTATTGCATGTCAGACTACTCATGCAATGAAACCTCGTGACGTCATATACACACAGCGTTTAACATTTCTAGGTACAATTTTAAACATATTTTTTCAGAAACTAGACGTAATTTACTTTAAAGATTCAAACAAAGGTTTTATATACGTGTATGGATAATTGACTTGCAGTCCCGTTGTCTTTCGAATTGACTTCAAAAATGACGGGGAACCATGGTAGTAAAATTGCAATAAAACGTCGAGGTATGAAGAGAAAAATTACTCTTTTATACGTGAATATGAAGGATGCGGATATTCTACCCTCGGGATCACAAAATGTCGTAACATCCTCGGCAAGCCACGGGTTTTACAACATTTTGTGACCACACATGTAGAATATCCCTATCCTTCATTCTACCCTTTAGATCACAAAAAGAATGCGAGGCCCTCAGCTTCTGATTATTATTCTCTCATGCCTCGATGTTTTTTATTTCAATTTAACCAAGAAAATTTACAACCAACGTTATTTTGCATGGATGGCGTTATAACGCATCCCCATATGACATGATAAGTGTTAATCAGGTGACTGACTTTAACAGGGTTTTATGACTATTGTTGTCAATGTTCGACTCGAAGGGGAGGTTTCTCATTCAGAGATACGCATACAACATTGCTTGGTGGGACGCCACAAAGTGTTGGTCATGCCATGCAAGTGTCATATCACCCGTTATGTCATTGATCGTAAGATGTTGCGCCAAGTTTCAAAAACATTAATTAAATTGAAGGAATCCCTTCATTTAAAATTCACCCATAGGAAAAAATTTACAGATTTTAAATGAAGGCTCTTGAACTTAAATATTCTCCATAAGAAAGCATTAAAGATATAAAAGAAGGCTTCGTTAACTAAAATATTAATCCATAGGAAAGCATAACAGATTTGAAAAAAGGCTCGTTAACTTAAATATTTTCCTTAAAATTTTGTAATGCTTTTCTATGAGGAAATTTAAATAAGGACTTTTTTTAATGTTAAGTTATGTTCGTGAAACTGGGCCAGGTATAACTATTTATTGTGTATTGTATTATTATAAAAGTAATTCGTATCCTACAGCCATATGTTTATATGGATCCAATGTTATCGGAAAAACAACCGGTTGATGTTACTTTATTGACCTATATTTAACATTGTTGACATACTTTAAGTGGTATTTTTATTTTAGCACTTTTCGCGCTTTAAAGCGCTATATATACGCGTACAGCGCTTAATGTTGTAAAGGGTTTGCAATTTTTTTAGTTTTACAAGATACCAGATTTGATTACAAGCATTTCTTACAAGTCGATATTGCTACATGTACATTCATTTTAGTATACGTATAACAGATATGTATATAATCATGTACATCACTAATAGGATGACTCATTGAGGTATAATATTGATATAAAAACTTTTTCCTAGCATCGAATTATATAGTCAAGATCTTTTCAATAATCAGAGAAGTGGGATTGGTCAATTACATGCCGATGTCTTTAGAGCTGCCAGCTTTGTTCAAATGAATGACATTTACCTTCATGCAATAGTGCTGTAGCAAGCATGTTCAAAATGCCTTAAATAACTTTTCAATAATTTAATTTTATCATTTATCAAAAGCCGATTCAACATTTGAACATGTTTCAAGCATTTAGTTTTAATTGAATCGTTGACTTAGGTGAGACTTAAGATCTGTTGTGGCTCAAAAAAGTTTTCACTGGAACCCATATCTCTGCCTCTAAAAGGGATAAGATCAGCTACATATATTTCAAACAAAACTGGTCTCGCACTGACTTATTTCTTGGCAAATTGAAATCCAAATTAGGTTTTTCAATTAGCCAAGGAGTTTAGTCATCTTAAGATATCTTTGAATTAGTTTGCACTCTCCAATAATGCTTAAACCCCAATTGGTTGTACTTCTTTCATGAGTTAAGGAAGATAAGTATTTTAAAGTAGAACTTCAGCAGCACTGTTCCTGAAGATTAAGGACTCGTTCCTCTGTCATACCTTTCTTTCTAACATATATCAAATATGATATATTTCTAGAATGATGTTTCCATCCAAAGCCTGTTGTAACTTCTGTTTGGCAAACTACATATGTAGGAGCAGGATCTTTACGCAAATACAGTGAAGATCCATATATTTTTACTAGCCGTTACAATTGTTTGGGGCATCCTTCGCAAAATATTCTAATACGGGTGAGATCCCAAAACGACGTGGGTAAAGTACAATTTACCGTCGATTAGTCCCACCATCTGGTGAATATGACGTCATCATTTAACGTGAGTTTCATGACGTCTTAATCACCGGGAGATGGGACTAATCGACGGTATATTGTACTTTGCCCACGTCATTTTGGGATCTCGAACCCCTTGTATTCAATCTTCTATAGATGTCCTATTCAAAATTCATTTTAGGACTCTTTCTTTTCTTTGAAATCATTACGCCGTTATATCCCCTAATCAGAATCGACGTTAGAAATGACATCTTATTTCCCTTTATGGGTAGATAAAGTAAATTTTTAAGCCAATAAAAATGCTCATTACAAGCAAAATTGAATTACATTTTAGAAGTCTTTACCTGCAAACGCTGTGGCGACAAGGCTGGCGATGAATAATGAGATGTTGTTAGACAACTGGTTGATGAATATGTAGAAGATGAGTAAGAGGAGGCCCACGAATCCCGCTACCAACGCCAGCGACTCGAACGCTTGTGTGGCTTCAAAATAACCTGAAACATGTCAGAAGATGATGAAAAGCCAATGACACACTGTACATTGGATTTTTTTGCATATTTTCCATCACATTTGTATTTTAGCGTTAATAAATTTGATGTTTTCCGCTGCACCCTATAAAGGTTCCGAACTTTAATCAACAGTCTGCTCTATTGGCATGTGAATCGCCAAAACATATGTACATGTCACATCATCCTCTATACTCCAGGGGTTCCGATCACTTACGATCTCTACACCCCTGGACTATCTCATAGTGAAATTGAAGGCAGCTCAGCAGAAAACATTTGACCAATCACAATCTAGCAAAGATTTCCTTTGGGGACTACAGAGAGAGCGAAACCTAACATCAAAGCCACACAGTCAACCACAGTGTACTGTTATACGACTCTTTTGATGTACATCAAATGATTAAATTGCCTGTTCTATTCTGTTGCCTCCAGTTTTACTATAAGATAGTCCAGAGGTGTAGAGATCGTAAGTGATCGGAACCCCTGGAGAATCGAGGATGATGTCACACGTACCAGTGTTGATTTTAAAAGCTGGTGGGTTAAGTCTAATTAAAATTACAAATTTGGATGTCGACGTGGTTAACATTTGGTGTGTTAAAGTGTTTTTTTGTGTTATACCCCCAAGTAAGCCAATTTTTTATAACAATACGACTAGCCGCAGAAGTAGTATTATAGAAATTAGAGAACATCATGCTGTCAATCAACTTTTTTGCGTATGATGAACTTTCGCCTATTTTCGAGCAAATATAATTCGCGAAAAAAAAGATTACCGCGAAATGTTTAAAATACAAGTTCATGTACAATAGCATGTCAAAATGTAAATCGCGATAATAGATTATCGAGAAATGTTTAAACTGCAAGTTCATGTACAATAGCGTTTCAAAATGTAAATCGCGAAAAGAGATTACCGCGAATGAGTTATTCGCGAAAATCAAGTCGCTGCGAAAACTAGTTGGTCTACAGTAGTTGTATTACCTGATTAAGAAGCACCACGAACTTAAAAATAAACACAGAATCGAAATCCATGACAGATTGTAAGTCAAGCATATAAAGGAAAGGGGCTATTCACCGAGGCAAATTTGCACTCATAACCACGTAGCAAACTATTAGATACAATTCTTGTTCTAAATTCATTGAAAAAATAAAACCCACTGACGTTATTGTTGAGGCATACCAATATTCAATAAAACACTTTGTAAGGAATTTAGATTAAGACTTCAAGGTGAAAATGATCGAACACAGTAGAGGCTTAATAAAATATAAATGCTCATTTTGATTATAGCATAAACTTTGTTCATGCTACTGTATAATTATATAAACAGGAAAAAGGTAAGTAACTGAATATATTAAAACTTTGAAAAGTCTTCGAAACTGGGAAGTGCAAGTAACTGAAAATAAAAAAAAAATTGAAAGCTTTCAAAACTGGAAAATGAAAGTAACTAGATTTAATAAAACTTTGAAAACCTTAAAAACTGGACAGTAAAAATAACTGAACACAACAAAACTGTCATGTATGTGCACATTCTAAAAATTCATTTAAATGTTAGAAATTTTAACCATAACACCTGCAAGTTTAACTCTTATATCTGATAATGTCACTAGGATACTTGGCGTAAGATGTGTAGGAATTTACCTATCTATATAAAATGTACTACTACGAGGTAGACTGAAGCCCTTTTATTTCTTTGAACTTACCAAAACTATTTCCAGCTGTTGTGAACTTCATAAAAAATATTGAACAAATGCCCAACGTAATTTAATTTTCACTTTACCGTGTCTGTTATATAGACTTTATCGTCATTAACCTTTTGCCCCAACACTTGTGTGGTATCATACTGTGCCTATGTGGAAGCTCCACTTCATCATTGTATACTGAATAATTTCTAATATTCGCATAGGTTTTGGTTTTGCTGAATTTGCCGATTTCACCAGATTTGCGAAGTTTAAAACAGTGTACATCGAGGATTAAAAAAAATGTTTTTTGTTTTTTGTTTGTTTGTTTGTTTGTTTGTTAAAAAAAAAAACATGGATTAACATAACACACCCAGTCACGTCATTATCACTTTCAAAATCTTCAGTGCGATTCGCGAAAATAAACCCCCGCGAATAAGTTCCAAACAATAAATCGCGAAATTTTACTACCACAAAATTTAACATCTATACAGTGCATGACTAATACTTTCGAGTTTTACTGAATTCTGTGCCAGGTGGCCATCGGATTGTTATTTTAATGTTTCCGCTCGTAACGAGATCGTAGAGCATGCATTAAGTGGTTGTAAATATGTTACGATAATGCCATCGCACTGACTCCTCCCTCTTTATAAACATATAACTACTTCGCTAATACACCAAGCTAAAAATAAACAATTTTAATATTTCATCAAGCAAAAGATTATAATTTTATGATCATGCCCCGATGAAAAACATGCAGCTGCAGATAACATGGATAATGCACAGCTGTCGAGTTCAGGATGAAAACCTATATTTAAGATAAAACGACAAAATCTATTGGAACTTGAAAGGGTATTAAAACTGGAGGTTAGGGTATCCGATACTATAACTAAACGTAACTTTGAAACCTCTATACTTTGGTTGCGAGATCAAGTTGGTCGATGATATTGCGCCTCATATCATTGTTTATTTTTATTTAGTTATATTATTGAACAAATATTCTTTGACGTATTTTTCATCTTCGATTTTCCATCCAGTGGTTACTATCACTATCGTTATACACACATACTAACTCCTAGTGATCGAGGATGTTTATTAGTTGCATATGAAGATCATGGTATAAAATTACGTATGGAATAACTGATGTTATACAATGGCTACATTGATAAACAAGTATCTTCATTGTAAATAAAAAACATACTCACTTGAAGTGTAAGTTGTCTTGGTGCACTCGTAACCACGGTAACATGCCTTCCACAGTCCGAGAGTTACAAACCGACTATGGGACCAGTAGGTCGTGGCTAGTCCTATCAGATGTATCCAGAACCCAGCAGTCAGACTCAAGAAGAACACTTTCACAATTACGGGGGATTCTTTGAAACCCGCCATATTGTATTACTTATGTTGTGTTGTAACATAAATGTATCATCCTTCTAGTGTTTGTGTTTAGTAATTTCATAAGTTGGTTGTAATATTAGTTTTAGTCGAGTTTAGAAGAAACTTGATCTGCCTGATTCACTTACACCGGTGGTATCTCCCACGCGTGCTCGAGATATAAAATGGCGGCCCACATGCCGTTTTACGTACAGGGAAGACAGAAAATATATGTTATGGTTTGCTATCATCACACGACCGACGAAATTTCTCTTTCTATATTTAGTAACACGACTCCCTTACTGCTCTTTCCCCAGCAGCGGCAGCTACAAGTAGCATCAACACTAGGGGCAGTATGTAAACGATGGTATGTAGTTTGAGTGTGTGTACAGTGGTGAAATCATTAAACAATTTAAAGATGCTCCACCGCCGACAGAGCATTAACGATACTCATTAATTGAACAATAACTGGTGTTTAATTGTGTATAAATATGTCTAATTAACACAAAAAATAATATGAAACAATTTATTTTGCTTTTGGTGCATGCGCAATCAATAATTCATTCCATATAGACATAATGCCACTGATTTTTTTTTCGGGATGCAATTAATTATTTTTGATATTTTTGTCTTGGGGTAAAATAAGAAACTCAAACTTTTCAATTGTGGTAATGGTGTAAAGTAAGTAACTTTTGTAACTAAAAATACTAATTAGTCTGTTCGTGTTCGAAAAAATGTCAATTGTTAGCGGTGGAGCATCTTTAAGGGAAAGTAGTATAAATGTATATTGAAGACGAATATCATTTTATCATTCAATATAACAAATATAGTATTGTAATAAAAATATATTATAAAAAGTAACTACTGGGAAAAAAATCTGTATTTAAATAAATTGAGTTATTAAGGGTAAAATATATAAAGGGGTTGCCTTCATATTAGGAACATATGTATACGAGGCAACAAAACTAAGAAACAATCAAGGTATCAACTAATGTGTAATTATTATAATTTGTTTGTTACATAATGATACATGTTGTAACTATGCATGTATGTTACATTCTCTATATGATACAAGTATTGTATATATCATGCTGAAAATTACGTTCAATAATTGGCTGAAAGTAACAAAATAATTGAAAAAAACCCAAACATATATTCGATTGCATGACAGCTTGCACTGTAAAATTGTTAAATTTCGCGGGTGTAAAATTTCGCAATTCACTGTTTGGATTTTATTCACGGGGATTTATTTCCGTGAATTATCTTTCTAGCCTTTAAAAGCGTCATTTATATATAGTACAGGCCGTAACATGTAAACCACGATTTTAATAAACGCGAGGTGTTAATTTTCGCGAATCAGAATGGATCCGCGAATTAAGTGAAATTAAAACCCCCTCAAATATTATCAACCACACAGTATATGATTTCATTGGCGGGTTGTCGCCCCATATAATGTATTCAGATAGGTTCACCCACAGCTATTCATGTCGTATATATAGTGCATACTGAACTTAAGGTTGCCCTGGAAGGTGTTTTTCGCTAAAAAGTAATAGCTTATGTTCCCTGAACATACAGTCATGTGTAGCAAGCCCTTTCGAAGGTAAGTCCTTGTTCTTATTTATTTATAAAAAAATATTTATGAATATTTCTCAATGTACCAAAAATAATAAATAACCAAGTGCTTGTTTTTATCAATCAACAACGTTATGTAAATTGAAGCTAATGTACTGTTCTATTTGCTTTCATTGCTAACGTAAAAACAACAATACTCAGGAAAAATATTTTAATTTTAACTCAATATTTACAGTTCTTAGTGGAAGTAAAACATCAAATGAATCTACAATCCTCAACAGTCCATTGTATGAAATAAATGTATTATCCATGGGATATATCTAGATCTATAATGGTATCATTTTATGATTCATGCATTTCCTCTTTTATTGTGCTGTCTAGATTTCATTTGTTCATATAATTATCTTTTTCACTCTTGTTTTCAAAAATTCTTATTTATTTATTTTTCGTATTATTTTATTGCATAATTATAAACTTGCAACAAGTCTGAATAAATTCGAAAACCATTATTGAAAATGAGCTTTATAATTTTACGTTTGATTCAAGTATTAATTTTTAAGATGCTACATCGTCGACAAACCATGAATAATACATATCATTTGGACAATGGTTGTGGTTTAATCGTGTACATACTGCTTATTGATTTCTTTGTCCTGACTATAAATTTCATTATATATTTTAGTAACCTGATGTCGAATTCTTGAACCAAAAACTTTTTCTATTTCGGGACAGGGAGGTTTAATGATTTTTAAGTATAAGTAATAAATCTCTGTTATATCTAAACCGATGATATTTTACAGATTATTTTCGCTAGGATGTTGTACGCTGGTGAATATCTACATCTTACGATGGTTCATAGTTGTATATCCTACTATTCATAAACCGGCAGGGCTCTTGACGAAAAGGCAATACAACAATATTGGAAAAAATACGTACCACGCTACGCTAATGGAGGACAAGTCATTAGGAAATAAAGCGGAAGGCGTCTTTACGAGAAGACAATATAACAGACTTGACAACATTACGCACCATGCTACGCTGATGGAGGACAAATCATTAGAAAATAAAGCGGAAGGCGTCTTTACGAGAAGACAATATAACAAACTTGACAACATTACGCACCATGCTACGCCGATGGAGAACAAATCATTAGGAAAAGTAAACATGCCGGAGAGGATGGATAAAAACCAGAGAGGACGTCTTTGGGGCGTTGATTTAGGATCTAGAGGATCTGACGGACATGACATATTACGTAATATGGAGGACCCTGTGAGACATGTTGCGTTTATAAAGGTTCCCAAAGCTGCTAGTACAACTATGGGGAACATCTTTCTTCGCTTTGGTGATGAAATGAACCTTAAATTTGCTCTTCCTTATAACGGATCCGGCGGTTATGTACTTACACCGAAATATTTTTATCTTCCACCAAGAAACATAACTTATGACATAGCTTGTGCGCATGCCAAATACAACAGAACAGATTATGATAAGTACCTACATAGTGACACAAAGTATATCGCAATTATTAGGGAACCTTTTAGCCATTTCCAGTCGTATATAAGGTACATGCGACCGAAAAACCTGCTTAACATTTCCGGTGAAAATCCAGTTTTCAAGTTTTTATTTCTTAACACAATTCGTAGAAACAAAACTAACAGAGTTGACATCATTTGTAATTCAATGGCGCGATACCTTGGATTTCCATCCGAAATATTCTTTAAGAAAAGGAACCAGACTTTGATCGACAACTACATCAGAAAACTCGAAACGGAAATTGATTTTGTGATGATCGTGGAATTTTTTGACGAGTCGATTGTGATGATGCGACGATTGTTACACTGGGAACTCCGTCACGTTTTATATAGCAAACTGAACGTAAACAAAAACATAGATGCTCGACTGAAGTTTGGATCCAATGAGGGAAAGCTTCATAAGATCTGTGCAGATTTAGAATATCGACTTTACGAACTCTTCCTTCGGAAATGGATGGACGTGTTGAGAAGACAATCGTCAGATTTTTATGACGAAGTTGCGTACTTCAGAAAAATTAGAATGAAATATGAAAATTTCTGCCTTTTCGTTAAATCTCAGACTAAGTTAAATGTTTCGCTGACTATTGAAGGCAGCTCATGGAACAAACCATTTACCATCACTGAGGGGGATTGTATGAAGCTCCATATGAATTTTGATAAATATTCACAAATATTATTTAAGAAACAACAAACAATATAGACCTACAATGTATATAAAATGTCAAATTAGGAATCTAAACTTATCGCAGGTAAGATTGATTTCCGCCGATCAAATAATTCACGGATTATGGCAAATTGAAGAATATTTTTGTGACAATTTGTTAATTTTCTGGATGAACTCTCCATTTGTGTTGTTTGAATTTAAACAAGACAGACACAGTGAAACCTGTCTACATGTATGAAAACCGCCCAATGGACAGAGGAAAAATGGTCCTTATAGCAAGATGGTTTTTATACTCAGGTTGAATTGTGTTGAACTTGGTCATTTGGTCGTATTAAGCAGGTGATCATTATACTGAGGTGGTCGCTAAGGTGTTTTTTTTTCTTACGTAATGGAATAAACATTTAGGTGAACAGAGTAAAATTATCAAACCCTGGTAGGCCTTCATGGTATGTTATCTTAAGAGGACAAACAGAAATCACTAAACTATCCGGAATGAAATAATTATTTCATACTCGAAAGGAATTATTCTACTTTTAGAAGCTCGTCCTAACCAAATATCCCACATGTGTTTAGTTCGCTTCATAACTCATTTACACAGGGTCATGTGATTTTTAAAATAGTACATACTGTATTAAAACTTTCTTATAAGGAATATGCTTGATTCGAATTTCTGCTTATTACAAACTAAATGCACGGGCTTTATTGATACTTCGTGAGAAACGTATACTTTGCTTATAACGAATTTTCTTTTGATACGAATGAATTCGTGGGCCCGTAAAGTAGATATTTGCTCTATAACACTTTTATTCTGAAAGTGCTGGATGTAACCTTGTTTAAAAGTGAAACATGGGGCCAAAAAGGGAATCGATTGACAGAAAATCAAATGCAATCATACAAGTATACATTGGCAAAAAAAGGGTCGGTTGGTCGGCATGTTTTTTTTGTTTTTTTTTTTCAGTGTCTATTACTCTAAAACAATGGCCGAAATCGGAGTCTGAGATCGAAATCGCGACTTTCAATTTATTTCGTAGTAAAGTGGAAAAAAATTAGGGTCGGGGGTAAAAAATAAGAGTCGGTCGGGTAACCTTAAACAGACATATTTTTTGGTTGGCCTAATAGAAAATATTCCAAAGAACACATTGTTGAACTGTGGAATTTGTGAGTGAGCTTAGTAACGACGTTGATTCGGAATGCAATCCGCCTATGATTTTAAGTACAATGTAACTTATATTTTCAGAAACTGTCAAGCGAATTTCTGTTATAACGAAATACTTCTCTTTGTCCCAATGGGATTATGTTATGAAGCTATAACACAAATATATGAGTGTACTTTAAATAAACCGCGGAGTGCTTCAATACATATGAATACCATATAACAATCACAGATTCCCGCGTAATAATTCAATTTTTCACAGATAATCCTTAATTCATTTAGGGACTCGTTCCTATGAAATCATTTAAAAGCCGTTACTAACAGCAACATGGACTGATGAAGTAAATCTTAAGCCAATGCAAATGAGCGTTACAAGCAAAATTGAATTATAAAGTAGCTAATGGAATAGTGAAAGCGTATGTCATTAGAACAAGGAGAAAACATATTTTGTATGGAATTATATACAGTAACATATGAGTCATTGTACTAATCGATATTTGTACAAGTAATATATTCAGATGACTTCACTTGTGGCCATTATGATTTCAGTATTTTATTAAGTAGAGCTGCCAGGCATTTTGTTTTCTAAACTAATCGTTTACTGTCATAGCACACCAGCCATATGATATTTTCTCTCATAAACAGCCATGTGTAACAAGAGTTATCGAAGGTAAGTTGTTTTTCCTTTTCCATTCCCTTAAATTGAGGAATATTCCTCTAGGTATACATGTAGCAAAGTATTGATGAAGTGCATTTGTGCCATCGATGCACATTTTTTATTTGCAATAAAAGCTTAAAATTTCTAAAAAAAAACAAAACCTTACAATGTTAAGAGGTAATTTTCGGTCATTTTGCTTCATCATTTATTGTTTATTGGATTAAAGAATATTTAGTTAAAACCAAACATTATTAAATATTAATAAACAGGAGTAAGATAATTCTAGTCAGAATGTTCTTTAGATAGACACATATAGGCTGTTCCTTAGAAAAATAAATGATAATAAAAAAAACATTGTCACACCAGCTAATTGAAAAGTTGCCCTGAGGCCATACACAATATCCAATTGAAGTTTAAAAATATACCCATCACATTATCATCGCCATACGCCAGCGGATATTTAAACTTCACTAGTTATGTAAAAGCAAACACGAAAAATTTATTAAGTAAAGGTATATGAGTAGAATATTACCAGTCTATATTCAACACACAGAAACAATAAATAAGGATTAAGATCTTAGGTGTCTGACATATACGGACTCATATTAGTTTTTGAATAATTTCATGTTTATAATCAATTCAACTTAAAGAAACTGACTAATGAAGTACTTATTGCGCATCCACCAAAAGCAAAAACAAGTTAGTATATATAAATTTTTGAGATATTAAGGCATTGTACATTTTCATGATTTTTTTATTGTAATTGAAAACATGTACTCGATCAATTCAAGTACACCTGGGCCCGGTTGTTAAAAACATGGTTAGCTTGATCACATGATCACTGAAATTTCCCTATTTCATTTACTGCAACATTTGTGCTTATATCTTCACTAAACTCAGCAAGTAAGTAAAGAGTTCTTAATATTCTTATAAAATACCAGAAACTTTTTTTTATCTTGATTTGAATATTTTCGTTATGCTGTGATTAGCCTTATCATCTTTTGAACAAGTGGGCCCTGGAGTTAGGTACCCTTGGATTGTAGTATATCAATGAAAACTTTGGTTACAGGTTGGTTCTGCGATTATGTATCTTACTGATCCTATGCAACTTACTATGGTACATGTACAAATCACCGACTTACGTGTCAAGCCACAGACCACTGGGAATGGAAGCCGTCTTAATAAAGCAGACACAAATAAAAACAATGGACAACCCAGTTCACCGCATCGCGTTTGCAGAAGAACCAAGAAAAGAGGAGATTTCAGAGAGGATGCATGACAATCTTGTGCGTCCTGATTCAGAAGATGGAACACTTGAAAATAGGGAAGACAAATCAAAAGGGACATTACAAAGGCAGATCGATGACTCAATGCACCTTGATTTCGGAGATAAAGAATTTCATGGTAAGATGAAAAGTACAAGCGGGACGTTCCATAACCAGAGCATGAATGTAGTGTTCCGTGGTTTAGGAAATAAAGAATTAAACGATAAGACGGAAACATCAAGAAGAGGATATCAGAATCTGATTGAAGAATCTTTGCTTCCTAGTTTAACAGATACAAAACTTAATTACAAGAAAGACACTCCTACACAGACGTTTCACAACCGGAACAATACCCCAGTGAGACATGTCGTGTTTATAAAGGTTCCCAAAGCCGCCAGTACAACTGTGGGGAACATCTTCCTACGGTTTGGTGATGAAATGAATCTCACTTTTGCCATTCCACATAACGGTTCTGGTGGTTACCTATTAACACCAAAATACTACCATCTTCCTCCGACAAATGCAACTTATGACATAGCTTGTGCGCATGCCAAATACAACAGAACAGACTACAATAAGTATTTTCCACGTGACACGAGATATATCGCGATCATCAGAGAACCCTTCAGCCATTTTCGGTCGTACATCAGATTTTTTCGTCCAGAACAGGTGTTTAACATCACGGGAGAAAACCCGGTGTTGACGTTTTTGTCTCTAAGTGTTGATTACAGAAACAAAACCGATCGAGTTGAGGAGTTATGTAATTGGATGGCAAGATACTTTGGTTTTCCACCCAAAATATTCTTTAAGAAAAGGAATCAAACCCAAATCGACATCCATTTTCAAAAACTTGAAACAGAAATTGATTTTGTGATGATATATGAATTTCTGGACGAGTCGATTGTGATGATGCGACGGTTGTTACACTGGGAACTCCGTCATGTATTATATGGCAAACTGAACGTGAACAGAAAAAACGACCCTAGATTAAAATTTGGACTAAACGTAGAAAAACTTCATAAAAATTGTGCGTTTTTAGATTATCGAGTGTATGAGTTTTTTCTTCGCAAATGGAGGAACAATTTGGAAAGACAATCACCTGACTTTCAAGATGAAGTTGCATTTTTCAAAAAAACTAGAATGAAATATGAACATTTTTGCCTTTTGGTTAGGTATAAGAACTATACGCATGCCACACTGACGATTGAAGGAAGCGCATGGAACAAACCCTTCACAATTACAGAGCTGGACTGTAGAAAACTTTATTTGGATTTTATCAAATTCTCACAAACGTTATTACACAGGCAAATGACAAGTTAGCTCTATCATATAACTTAATACTAACATTTAATTTTTGAATTTTGTTTATTTAACTTTGGAATTTTGTTAATTATCCTACAGCTTGTTTTTTCTCGGATGACACATCACCATTTGCCTCCAAACGATATCCCCCCTAACCATACACCCGTTGTGATCGTGGCAGATTCTAAACTAAGATATCTTAGAAACTGTTTTCATTGTCCGCTACAATGCGACACTAAACTTTGGTATATTTTGAAATATTGCAAGACTTTTATGTGAGAGCCGTTTTTAAACGTTTTTAATTATATTTAAGATATCTAACTGCGTTTTGATGTGCTGTAAACCAAATTACAGTGCACGACCACTCAATTTCTTTCGCGATTTTCATTTCAAAACAAGTTCGTGGAGATGAATTTTCACGGATTTAAAACTTGAATGTGAATTTATGTCAATATTAATAAAGTCAATATTGTTTCACGGAGATAAAAGTTCGCGAAGTTACTAAGGTTGCGCAAATTTGCACGTGAAAGAATGTTGTACAGTTGATATGTTGATTGAAGTATGGTTAGCTTGGTAACGAAACAATTTTAGATCACAGGTAATAAGAACAGTGAAATAGACTAAGAAATGAAAAGGGACATTCAAAGGAA
This sequence comes from Argopecten irradians irradians, assembly GCA_004382745.1. Lineage (NCBI taxonomy): Eukaryota > Metazoa > Mollusca > Bivalvia > Pectinida > Pectinidae > Argopecten > Argopecten irradians. The sequence goes on from SAYR01029382.1 coordinate 432,314, forward strand.
TCTTCAGGAACACCAGCAATATCACTATTTTTCTAAAGATCATTTCAAATGTTGATATGAAGGATAGGAATTTCTCTCATACCTACACGTGTAATACTAGCTGGTCTAGGGAAATATATTTATGTCGCCTGAGGCTGTATTGCATGTCAGACTACTCATGCAATGAAACCTCGTGACGTCATATACACACAGCGTTAACATTTCTAGGTACAATTTTAACATATCTTTTTCAGAAACTAGACTATATTTACTTTAAAGATTCAAACAAAGGTTTTATATACGTGTATGGATAATTGACTTGCAGTCCCGTTGTCTTTCGAATTGACTTCAAAATGACGGGGAACCATGGTAGTAAAATTGCAATAAAACGTCGAGGTATGAGAGAAAAATACTCTTTTATACGTGAATATGAAGGATGCGGATATTCTACCCTCGGGATCACAAAATGTCGTAACATCCTCGGCAAGCCACGGGTTTTACAACATTTTGTGACACACATGTAGAATATCCCTATCCTTCATTCTACCCTTTAGATCACAAAAAGATGCGAGGCCCTCAGCTTCTGATTATTATTCTCTCATGCCTCGATGTTTTTTATTTCAATTTAACCAAGAAAATTTACAACCAGCGTTATTTTGCATGGATGGCGTTATAACGCATCCCCATATGACATGATGAGTGTTAATCAGGTGACTGACTTTTAACAGGGTTTTATGACTATTGTGTCAATGTTCGACTCGAAGGGGAGGTTTCTCATTCAGAGATACGCATACACATTGCTTGGTGGGACGCCACAAAGTGTTGGTCATGCCATGCAGTGTCATATCACCCGTTATGTCATTGATCGTAAGATGTTGGCCAAGTTTCAAAAACATTAATTAAATTGAAGGAATCCCTTCATTTAAAATTCCCCATAGGAAAAAATTACAGATTTTAATGAAGGCTCTTGAACTTAAAATATTCTCCATAAGAAAGCATTAAAGATATAAAAGAAGGCTCGTTAACTAAAATATTATCCATAGGAAAGCATAACAGATTTGAAAAAAGGCTCGTTAACTTAAATATTTTCCTTAAATTTTGTAATGCTTTTCTATGAGGAAATTTAAATAAGGACTTTTTTAATGTTAAGTTATGTTCGTGAAACTGGGCCCAGGTATAACTATTTATTGTGTATTGTATTATTATAAAAGTAATTCGTATCCTACAGGCATATGTTTATATGGATCCAATGTTATCTGGAAAACAACCGTTGATGTTACTTTATTGACCTATATTTAACATTGTTGACATACTTTAAGTGGTATTTTTATTTTAGCACTTTTCGCGCTTTAAAGCGCTATATATATCGCGTACAGCGCTTAATGTTGTAAAAGGGTTGCAATTTTTTTAGTTTTACAAGATACAGATTTGATACAAGCCATTTCTTACAAGTCGATATTGCTACATGTACATTTCATTTTATATACTGTATAACAGATATGTATATAATCATGTACATCACTAATAGGATGACCTCTATTGAGGTATATATTGATATAAAAACTTTTTTTCCTAGGCAGAGTATGTAGAATGAAAAGAATTAATTTGATTTTTAGAATTTTCAATGTTAATTTTTTTTAAAGTAATGTGACTACGTATGTTCAAACAGGTTTTATTCTAGACATTACTAGAATACATAAGAAATATATAACTTGTTTGAGTATGTCTTAAAATTTCCATGATGGATCTTTTCCTACTAGATATTGTTGGAAGGCTCAAATCCACAAATCTGTTCCTATGAAACACATGCCGGGGAATGGAGAATGTCAAATGACGTAAAATTCACACGATTTTTACATATTACAATTTTGTTTAAAATCCCATTACCTTTAAACTAGCTCTACGTCATCCAAATTGCACTGAAAATGTAAAATATATTATGAAAACGATTGTGGCTGTACGTTTACAAAATTCTGCAATAATATGCCACTATTGCAGACACTTTTACACTGATATTGTTAGTCTTATTTTTTTGAATTGCTCATTAACTGAACAAATAATAGAGGATTTTACATGTTCAGTTGTATCAATCACAAATATAGATTTTATTTCATATGTATATTACCTTCCAGATTTTGAGCTAATGCATGTGTTATTAGGAGGTCCCTCGGGCTATACATTGGAAAGATATCAGAGTATACCTTTAAAAAGATGTTCACTCTATATATGTTGCTGACTTACAATTTATTAATTATGTATAATTTGTTTTCTCTTTCCTTTTTTGTAATTTTGTACATACAAAATATACTTTTTCATCTTATCATCATATATATTATCATTAATGTGTACTCTTCATTTTGGAGGAAAATAAAGACAATAATGATAATAAATGAGATAGCTTCGTCTAAATAATAAATACTAATAATATAACAAAATATACGAACTAAACCTCATATTTGAATACTATTAAAGGGGAATAACTCCCGCTCTTAATATGAAAAGATTCATTTTCCTGCAAATGGACTAAAACTTCATATAACATAGTGTATACAGGCTGATGTATTCTCTTAGATTTTAATGTGATGGAAATCTTAAACAAAACTCAATGCGTACTTTATATAAATCAAGAAGCTGTTCATAATAATGGTCCTCTTCCATTTTTTAGTTGTAGCTTCATGATATAAAAATAGATTAAATGTTATTCCAATCTAGTCGGTGAAATTTGAAAAAAAAACGATTAAATGTTACTTCAATCTTGTCCTGTGAAATTTGAATTCTTTTTAAAATCATTACTCCGTTGTCGCAGCCAATCAAAGGTGACGTTACAAAAGGTGACGTCATTTTCTACGTTATTCAATGAAAACGCTTGTTACAATCATGATTAAGTTATAACGAAAGGACACTTTTTTTATTGAACATCATATTGTTTGCACAGCCATGACACATATATAATTTAAGGTAGGTATGGAGATCAGTTTAAAACAACAAAAATATAAAAACAAACAATATTTTGAAAATCCTGCGGCCACTATTATTCCCATTCTACCTATTCTTGCCCACCCTCTCCTACAAACCTAATGAGCAATACTAGTGACAAAAAAAAATCTTAACACATTTTATTTTGTTTAGAACATGGAAAACATGATCTTTTGACCAAGCGGTTAATTAGTATGTATCTATATGTGATCTTCTAGCGAATATTTATATTTAAAGCATATAAAATGAGAGTTGCATCAATACCCATCACAACTCACAAGTAACTATAAAGTACATTGACTACCGCAGTAACGGAGTGGTCATGACATATTACAAAAACCTCAACCTCTGAGTTGCGAGACTAAATCCCACGTGGGAAAGTTGCCAAGCATTGACCGTTGGTCGGTGGTTTGTTTTCCAGGTACTCCGATTTTTCGTCACTAACTTTACTGTACGCCCTAAAATGATGCTGGCTGTTAATAGGATATACTGACAAAACCAATGCCCAAAACTTCTACCTATGTCCCTGTAGTATCTTGAATCAATCATACCTAAGATTTTATCTAAAATTCTGCATATCAAAAAAAATTACCATTGATAAGTTTAACAGACAAACTGAACATGCATTTCCTCTCCCCTTCTTTTCTTGAAGACCCTTATATGCTACTCCAACCGCAGAAATCTACGATAACATTCGTAGTATGTGTGTATGGGAGTGTAAGCTTACCACAATCGTCACACTGACCCAAATCTCGCTACTGAAAAAATATAAACAACTTCACAAACAAAAACCTGCATTATATTTATTCGGCGTTTCATGCAAATTTAACACAAAAATTGACTGACTATTACTGACGATCCGTTCTAGGCCCTACAGACATGTGTTTGACCTCACGATAGCCATGCTACAACACATAAAACATCTCACAGCTACAATTTGAAGCTTACACATGTGATGTGTATACACACATGCTCGGCGTCCATCCGCTGCCAGCATGGCTGAATGCATTCAAAACTTCCTGAGAAATGTTAGGACTTTACGACCCTTTATCTTTATTGTCGTCGCTTTTTTGGCACCTATTGGCTTCCTGCTGAATGGATCGCTGGTAAGGCAACCGTATCTCCTTGTAATTGAAATTGATCACAATTGTTTTCATGATTAATACCGCCTATATCATTCGAGAAATATATACAGGGAGAAAACATGACACCATTTGGCGAGTTACTAAAACGAGCAGTTTAAATTTCACTTTGTGAGCATTTTTAGTAAACTACATTGATGACGTCAAAATTAACATGACGTTATAAATGACGCGTTCACATATATAACACGTATGTAAAATAACGTATCATGCAGACTGTTTTCTTTTTATTTATGTTATATATGCACTGTCAAGTACTTTCTTAGTGCATTACAAGCTCGACCTTTTAAAAACACTCATATTTATAAACAAACATATGTCACATCGTGTGATGTAATATTAACATGCAGTTTATATTTCAACATAAAATTTTAGGTACCTTTGCTGTGTAACATTTTTGGTGTGTAGAAATTTTCGTTTTTTCGTGGTTGATAGGGAACCGCGAATATAGAAAACAACGATATATGCTTTATACATCATTATCACTATTGCTCCATCAGCTAACCACAAACCTGTCTGTCCATGTAATGATTTTGAAAGCTCCGAACCACGAAATAAAATGCACACGAATATTCCATGTTAGGCAGTATTCAATTATGTTTTTATAAATAATTAAATGACTTGTATCAAGACATCTCTGATTAATACCAAACTCTTCATCTTTGTGCTTGTGTTTCTACTGTATTTTGTGTTGTTTTTGTTGCTGTTATTTGTGTTGTTAATTGTTGTTTTGATGGCGGAGGTGCTGTTGTTGCGGTTGTTGCTAATTTGACAAAATTTTCATATACATGTGCTCCTATAAACGTAGGTGAAGTATAGGAAAATATTCACTAGTATAAACCGCCCTCCAAAAGTGCTGTTGCATATGTTAAAATTTGCTGACAATTTTTCTCTGAAAAAACTCTCGAGAAAACAATTAATGAGATAGAGAAGATAAATAAGTGGATGAATAAGTGGATAAGTAAGATATACTGATGCCTGTATATTTCAGTACTTGATGTATATTTGTAAAACTACATGTGTAACGGAATTTTTGGAGGGCATTGCATTATTATCAAACAAAACACTATTGTATGAAGGAAGTATAATAATAATAATAGGGGCCGCGGTGGCCGAGTGGTTAAGATGTCCCGACATATTACCACAAGCCCTCCACCTCTGGGATGCGGGTTCGAATCCCATGTGGGGCAGTTGCCAGGTACTGACCGCTGGTCGGTGGTTTTTCTCCGGGTACTCCGGCTTTCCTCCACCAACAAACCTGGCACGTCCTTACATGACACTGGCTGTTAATAGGACGTTAAACTAATAAAAGTATAAGGAAGTATAAGGTCATATGATTTGTCCTTGAATATAAATAGTAACAAGTTACATCTTAAAATATTCCCAAGTGCTTCTTATTAGAGCTAACTGATCATGTAACTTCCCCTACTTAAACTGACACCGAACATAACGATGAAAACTAATACAATGTAATATATTTTATGAATCGTATGAATGTGTACATCCTCCAGTTGAGTAAACTAATTATGTATAAAGGTCGCGAACTTAATATCATAGTACAGTCAAATTATCGAAAGGTCAAATTGCGGTAAAACTTCTTGTTATCATTTTTAGTGATGAGTGCACACTTTTTTGTATATTACAATAACCTTTATGCTTTTATTGTATCATATTATTCGGCTATTATTTACGTAGAGAAATAGTTGCCCTTGAAAATATAAACTTTGGTAGTCTTTATTTTTAACGTTGTAAGCGTTCCATATAATTACAAGCAGTTAAAATTGTGAAAGGTGTTAGATAATCTCATTGATGACGTCATAATTAACACGACGTTATAACTAACATCGAAACTTTTTTTCATTTCTACGACGTGTATAGACTGTGGAATGATAATATAATCGAATAACATGTTAATTTTGAAAGATGATTCAGGTGTTATTTGTGTGCTCTCAAGCGTATCTAAAGTCTATTACCAGCTTGACCTTTTTATCATAAAAACATTTACCACATTTAGAATAACCCCGGGCTAATACATAACGTGTGTCCACACTTCGGCTTTTCATTGTTGTTTATGATGTTGTTGTAACTGTTGTTTATGCTACCGCTGTTGTTTCTGTTGTTTGGAGAAGGGTTTTTGTTGCTGTTGTTTACATGCAATACATAGAGGGGCAAACGATACCTTTTTGGAGAAAAACGGAATCATATCCAAATATGTTTTCGCAAACGGTCAACAGCCAGTTAAAGAGGGCTAACTCATGTACCACGTGAAACCTGATAACGTTTGTGCGGTAGCTAGTATATCTCCATTTTTTGATGGAACGTCACTCTTTGTCATCTTACTGCTGAAATGACGTAAGCGCGTCTTTTAGTGTAATCATATAACCAATGGAAACCATAGTCCCGCACAAACATTATCGAATACCACGCGTTACTTGAATTAGTCCAATTGTTTCGGTGTCTGAAATGCGGCACTAGTGTCTCCAGTCGTGATGGAACGTAACTATTAAAATGGAAACAATATCCCACACAAACATTATCAGATGCCACGCTTTACTTTGAATTAGTCCGATTGTTTCGGTCTCTGAAGTATATTGTAAATTAACCTTTTTTTGCGACTATTTAATTTCGAGATTTTTTTTTTCATAAAAAATTCGCAGAATGAAAAATAAGAAGTATTTCCGTACATTAGGTAAATATCAATTCGCGGGAATAATCTTTCGCGGATTCAGTTGGATCACGAAATTCGCAAATAAGATCGCACGCTTAGTATACAGTTTTCATGCTGAAACATAAATCTGGATTTGGTAAGATTTCCGCCTGACCCCTGGTGACACCCATCAAATGGTCGATGAATTATTCGTGATCCCGAAGATAAGGTAGTCAAGGAACACATCGCAATTTATGTCAAATACCTAGAGAATGTTATCACTTCATGGTCTGTTATCGGGCACTGTCTCATTCTTAATGCGTTTTGAGAAATGTATTTCCTAACGTTATCATATGGAGAGGGCGTATACCGTAATCCAGCCTTCTTTCGCGTTTTTTAAATTTCGCGTTTTTCGTTTCAAAGCTTTTTAGCAAAGATTAAGTTTTGCGGATTTAAAATTTGAATAAAAATAACGTAGCTTTCAATTTATTTGCGCAATAATTGTGCAATATATTGATTTCGCGGCTATAAACTTCGCGAATTTACGGAAGCGTATTAGGCTCACGTACGAAAATATTTTTTAGGATAGCGAAAATGTTTTATTATATAATTATCTGGCGGCCGCCATTTAATTATCTAGCGGCAAAATTGTTTGCATATAATTATCTGGCGGCCGCCACTTAATTTATCTGGCGGCCGCCACTTAATTATCTGGTGGCCGCCACTTAATTTATCTAGCGGCCGCCAGATAAATTAAGTGGCGGCCTCCAGATAATTATTTGGCGGCCGCCCAATAAAACATTATTGCTATCCTAAAAATATTTTCGTACTTGAGCCTAATACGCTTCCGTACGAATTACCTTTATCGTGAAATTCATGAAAATAAATCGCACACGAAAGAAAATTGATTTAAAGTATAAGCTTTCTATGCTGCCCGATCCAACTTATTTTTCATTTTATAAAATATGTATCGGCACCGCAGAGAAAAAAGTATACGAAAAGTTATACAGCCAAAGGCTTATTTTATTCATTGTACATATATTATAATTTGTAGGAGGCACGATGTGCTTACGTCATGGCATCCATGGCGATCCTTTGGTTGACAGAAGCCATACCTATCACAGTAACAGCCATGATACCGATGTTCTTGCTCCCAATGCTGACTGTCCAACCGGGGAAGGTGGTCTGCGGAAACTACTTCAATGTGGGTATATTGGTCTCAGATAGCGAGCACTGGCACATTTATATTTTTTTCTATATTAATTTCTGATCCGCACTGATGTGGTTATTGTATAAATGGATGTTGCATTATATTTACATTTCAAATGCAGCCCCACTATGTAACCTTACCAAGCACAGTTTGCAATCATATAGTTAATAACATACAACCGCTTATTATGACGTCTTTATCATCGTAGCTTCACAATTGTTATGCTAGCGATCACTGAAAATGACATGACGATAACGAAAGATGTGCTCATTATAGATGCAAAATTAATTAAATTTTAATTGGGATTTCATTATTAAGTTGTAACCAAATGTAAATATAATTAATAAGCGGCTTCATTGATTATGCCTCTACCCAGTTGATATACATGTAGGCTATGAATGCCAATTGTAAGACTTTAAATTGTTAAATGAAAGCGACCTGAGAATATGTTGTTAATTGTTTAATTATCAAGTGATTAGGTATGGTATTAACTATAGCAATATGTAGGAAAGTTTACGTCTCCTCTTCGGTCAGTCCGATTTTACTTTCGTATATTCTTTTTCAAGAATACCAGCATATCATTTATTTTGTTGTCATGATCCGCATGTTGTATATTATATGATACTAATTATGTTGATTATTACGTTACCAGGATACGACTTTGTTGTTTATTCTGTTGCCAGGATACCAGTATGCTGTTTTTTGGAGGACTGTTGGTGGGCGTTGCTATGGAAGAGGTCAACATCCACAGGCGTATCGCCATGGGGATATCAATGACATTGGGAACACGGGCAAACACGTGAGTATAACCTTGTAATTAAGGGTTTTAGTTTTTAGCCACCAAAAAAGTCTTAACGGCGTTCCCGATATCTCTGGAGTTTTTTATGACAATATTGAGAGCCGTTGTTTTCTGACGATTGTCGTTTACTATTAGTATTTGAAACCATTTTCATTAGTATAGGTTAGACTTTGACTCGGCTTAATTGGCCTGCCTGAACTACTGAATTACATGTTGATTTATTTAAAGCATTATATCTAAAGATATTCAAGGTTTTTTAATTTAATTTTTAGATTAATGCTCGGTCTGATGCTGCCCACGTGGTTCCTGTCAATGTGGATCAGTAACACAGCAGCGACGGCCATGATGCTTCCCATTCTCGCGGCTGTGTCGGAACAAACGGCTGCACACATGTCGGAAAAAGAGAACAAGAGGCTAAGTAAAGGTCTGGCACTCAGTGTAGCGTATGGAGCCAATGTTGGCGGTATTGCCACACTAACGGGAACGCCGCCGAATCTGGTCCTTCATGGACAGGCAGACAAGTGCGTATGGACAGTAAGGAAATACAGTCAAACCTATATATCTTAATGTTACCCTGTATAGTCCGTTATTCTCTCTAATGCGATGCTATCTCGGTCCGCCCAACATCATTCATACTGTAAACCAACTATTTTTTGCGAGCGATAAAATTTCGCTTATATTCAGGCAAGTCAAATTAAATCGCGAAAATAGATCGCCACGCAAAAGCGACAAGCATAGATACATTAGAATAGTATAAGTCTTTTTAACTGCGAAATAAAATCGCAACGAAAATTTGTTGTTTTACAGTATTCCGCCTTTGCATATTACAGAGTTAGCTCCCTTGCGGATAGGTATCCATTGTGACGTCTCTATTTTGTGAGCGCAATTCACGTCGTTTTATCCGAAAAGTATGACGTTACAATTAATACCTACCCGTTAGTGCAGATAACTCTGTAATTATGCAAATGCAGTATACAGTATATGTCATCTCTATATTCTGATAAGCTGTCAAATGCGAATGTGACACCATATTTTCATTGAGTAATTACTGCCGTTATATGTATTACGTCATTTTCATGAAATGGCGGTGAACCGGACGTTCTAGGACAAAACTAGAAAATGATCTATATTTGTTGAAATCTGCAGATATATACAATTTTAACATAATTTAATCATTTAATTATCTATGCACACAACGAAACTTGGCACCCGGCAAACAGTTTGACCGGTGACTTAACGAACAGTCACGCGACACCTGAAGATACATTTAGGCTCCTCTACATCAAAGACTAGACTAGTCCATTATAAAATTTCAGGGATCAATAAGGTATTAAACAAAAGGCTAGTAAGCAGTGTATCTGACTTCAATAGAACTTATTGAAAATGAAATAATATGATCATTTTGATCTCCTACCATGGCTTTCGTCTTTAGTTCAGTGCGTATTTTAGATGTAAATACAGAAAAAAAAACTAAAAATGAGCTTATCTAATTAAGAAAATCTTTTTTTTTTTTTTTGTTGCTTTTCATTTATCCAACGTTTGTCAATTTTGAGTTCTAACATGTTTGAATATCTCGAAGCTGGATTTGGCGCCGAAGTTTGTAGTTCCTGGGTTCTTCATTATATGCGATACACGTGATATTGTACTGAACAGTCATTTGTTGTTAAACCTCCGCAGGCGGTACCAGGCATTTGGAGCAACTGATTCTGGAATAACATACGCTAACTGGATGGGGTTTGCTTTTCCTTTGTCTCTGATCATGTTGTTCCTCACGTGGTTCTGGCTTCAAATTGTCTTCCTCAAATGTGGGTACGTATAGAGAAATAACATGTTTTACTGATATCAGATTTCTTAGTCTGCCAATCATAAAAAATTAAGATACCACTTAAAATGTGGTTTCCTATACAGAAATAACAGGTTTTGTTGATATCAGATTTCTTAGCCTGCCAATTGTAAAAAAAAAAAAAAAAAATAAGAAATACTCGATACAACTTTAAAATGTGGTTACCTAAACAACACGTTTTACTGATATCAGATTTCTTAGTCTGCCAATCATAAAAAAATTAAGATACCACTTAAAATGTGGTTTCCTATACAGAAATAACAGGTTTTACTGATATCAGATTTCTTAGCCTGCCAATTGTAAAAAAAAAAAAAAAAAAGAAATACTCGATACAACTTAAAAATGTGGTTACCTAAACAACACGTTTTACTGATATCAGATTTCTTAGTCTGCTAAGTATAGAAAATTTAAAGGTAGACTCTACAGCAATTAAAGTTAGATTACATGTTACTGAATATTGTTAAAATTGGTCTCATTAAGCAGGTGGTCACTAAGATAAGTTTTACAGTATACGTGTACATGAAATAAACTTACGTCTCATAACCTTTCCCCATGTAAATAATGTTAAGAAAAGAACAAAAGAATTTTTTTATGCTGATATTAATGGAATTTTAGATCGATACTCAAATTCAAATCCTCGAAATTTTTGGAAAATAGTCCGTAAATTAATAAAAACATCTGATGCTTCTAGCACTATACCTCCTATTAGAAATGTACATGGCAATATTGAAATGATTGAATTTTTTATCGTTGGCAGACTATGCAAAGTCTGATACGAGTAAATAAACATGTTATTTCTCTATTACGTAACCCCACATTTTTGAGGCAAGACAATTTGAAGCCGAGAACCACGTGAGGGAACAACATGATCAGAGACAAAAGGAAGAAGTCACAACCCATCCAAGTTAGGCGGTAATGTTTATTCCAGAATCCAGTTGCGTCGCAAATGCCTTGGTACGGGCCTGCGGAGGATTAACAACAAAGTCATGTTTCCAGTAGCAGATTATCCCGTGGTAATCAATATAATGGAATTACCAAGACTTAGCAACTTCGCGCTAAACTGTTCATCAGCTTCGAGATGATTCAAACTATGTTTAGAATGCTCAAAATTGACAAACGTTGGATAAATGAATCAACATAGAAAAAAAAATACAGATTTTCTTATTAGGATTAGAGCTCATTTTTAGTTTTTTTTCTGTATTTACATCTAATAATACGCACTGAACTAAAGACGAAAGCCTTGGTACGAGATCAAAATGTCATAGTGGATTTATTTATTTTTAATAATGTTCGTATTGAAGGTCAGATAGACACTGGTTTCTTACTAGCCTTTTGTTTAATACCTTATGACCTGAAATTTCCATAATGGACTATCAGTCTTTTATGTAGAGGAGTTCCTCTTAATATGTATTCTTCGTAGGTGTCG
>SAYR01029382.1:447476-466538 GCA_004382745.1 Argopecten irradians irradians
GGATATTTTTCCGTTTCTTTATACAATTGTTAATTTAAAAATTGTTTGAATCATATGTAAATATAAAACATGTATACACTGTTTACATTTTTCCAAAATTCTATGAAAAACAACAATATACACGTAATGTTGCGTCAAAATGTAAACAAAGCCATGTGTTTCTTTTTAAAAAAAGTAGTCCTTTTACGTTGCACAGAACATTTCCTTACGCAAGTTCAAAGTTCAATGTTACCATGCAGTTATGGTAAACAAAATCGGCTAGTATTAGCGTATAGTGACCAAGCCTAGCAAGTGTAAATATATATGTTTGGATCGCGAGTAACACAAAGTAGGTGTTTGATTTAAAGAGATATTTGTGTTTATTTTCGTTATTGCTATATTGTTTATTTTTCACATCCTAACAAAACACGGATATAGTCAATACAGAAATATCTGCAAAGGTTTGAATATAATTATTTTAAAGGGACAATTCAGTCTAAGAGAACATTAAACTTTATACATATATCAGAAAAAGTCCAGTTCTAATGGAAATTAGATCAGTCGTTTTTACTGTGATATGCCAGAAAAGCCCATAGTGGTGAAATGCGTGTGAAATTTGCAAACTCGCTCACTGTCCGCCATTCTAATTGTGGTCAAACATCTTGTATGCCGAACCCTGCCCCTTGCTCGTAGAGTAACGCTACTTTTGTCTAGAACTGCTCAAATCGCTCTGACAGTAGTGTGTTACCTTATTTTTGAATTGTCTTGCCTAAAAATCATTTTATCACTTCAATAGTGGCTATGTAGTTCATTTGCTTAACGTGCGTGACTTTGACTCGGATATGGGTACAGCGTACATATTGTACCTGCTTAATCGTATTGATCAAAGATTTGTAATTACAATGGTATCAATTAAAATTCTAAACATTGATGTGGAATTTGTCAATATTTAATGTCATATGTTACATAAGAAATGTAGATCAATACATTTATGCCATATTTTGCTTTTTGGTTATGTAAAAGAATTAACCTGAGTGAATTGTCCCTTTAAAACCAGTAATCATGGCACTGCAAGACAATTTTTCTTTCGTGGTTATTAAAGTTCGCGAATTCGATTTGAAAACAATGCCGCGAAGATCAACTTTTGCGGATTTAAAACTTGAATTGAATTTTCTATCACTATAACTGATATAGATGTTAATTCGGGGAGAAAAACTTTCGCAAATAAATCGCATGTGAAAGAAAGTTGGTTTACAGAAAAAAATATTTTGATTTGTAAACTTTATTCGTACTTATTTTAGCGCAGTCAAATTTTAGCGCAAATGTAAATTATGATTTATTAGCGCACACTTTGGTGTTTCAATAACGGAAACCGCCTTTTGGAAATTAGCGCTGTAAATAAATTACCGCTACACAGACACCGCGAAAAGTGCATGAATAAAACTCCCAATAAAAATAAGTACTTTTACACTATCATATAACTAATTAATATTTACTCTATGCGGTGTTGTACAAAATCATTTTTCACCTCACTTCTAAAATAACTCCCACACACATGTACAGCTAAACCTGTATCATTAGGCTTTATTTATATATATTTTCCCTAATAGATATATATTAGGCAAAAAAATCACTTTTAAAAAATCCTAATTATATAGGCAGGTTTAGCGGACTAGTGTATAGCCAGCAAGCTCTGTTTACTCAAGAAAAAATGACTCTTCAAGGTATTGGCGAAAAATGGCCCATATCTTGGATGACCGTATATTTATTTTAACCAATTAGATGCAAATCTTTTCATATTATCGTTTTCTCGGGTGAAGGTGCGGCATATAAATACAATCTATGTCGTGTAAAATATATTTCAGTTGTGCAGATCGACAAGGAGGAACCAGTACGTGCAGAATACAAACCGATTTTGACTTGGAAAGTTGCCGAGAAGAAAGTTGCCTGGGGAGTCCTAGTACTACTCGGCGGGGGATTCGCTCTTGGTGACGCATGTATGGTAAGCGGCACGACAAGATATAAGTGGTTTTGTTTGGTTTGCAGCATATCAGAACACCTAAACCACTCGGCCACCACGAATGAAATAAAACTCCACGTATATACTGTGGTAATTTGCAGTTCCTGAAACTTTGTGTTACCTTTGCTTTTTGATGAAACCATGATGACCGAGTGGTTAAAATGCCCCGACATAACGATATACCTATATCTCCGGGCTGCAAGTAGTTCGAATCCCATGTGGGACAGTTGTCATGTACTGACCACTGGTCGGTGGTTTTTCGCCCGTTTGTACGACTTTCCTTCATCAGCAATCATGGCACGTCATTAAATGACCCTGGTTGTTAATCAATCTGATTAAAATGCAGATCCTTATTGTCACTACGTTTGATCAGAGGATCTGAGAAATTCACATTAGGGGTCCATCGAGATGACCTTTGGAAATGGCCACTCAAACTGCTGCATGCAGAATCTTGACAGTTAATTTCAGTTGACGAATTACATGTAGTTTGAAAAATGCATTTGATTTGAAGTACACGTGGTATAAAGGTCTTCCGAACATGACCCCTTATGAGATGTAGTCAGATCCTCTACTTAACGGAGTGGCTATACAGATTTATATTTTAATAAGAATGGTTGTTAATAGGACATTTCAATAATAAAATAAATATTCCACACTTGTGTGTTGCTAAGCATAAATGACATATTGTACCCAGTAACTTACTCTGGAGATTTCTTCCGTTAAAGACCTCTGGACTGTCCCGGTCGGTGGGATGTGAGCTAGGAGTACTAAGAAGCCTCGATCCCTGGTTGATGAATCTGATCCTGTGTCTGACAGTAGCCGGGGCTACAGAAATCACAAGTAATACCGCCACCGCCTCCCTCCTCATGCCTATCATGTTCGAGTTGGTACGTAACGTCATGTTAAAACAACATGTTACTACCTATATTTATAAGATAATTTGCAAATTTCTATGATTGCATTGCGCTACATTAACCAGTTACTCAATGTCTATATCTAATACTCATACTATCTCCTATTACCCTTTCTCTTTATATCTACTCATACTTTCTCTTTATATCTACTCATACTTTCTCTTTATATCTACCAATATTTTCTCATAATATCTACTCATACTTTCTCTATTTCTACTCATACTTTCTCTTTATATCTACTCATACTTTCTCTTTATATGTACTCATACTTTCTCTCTATATCTACTCTTACTTTCTCTATAGATCTACTCATACTTTCTCTTTATATCTACTCGTACTTTCTCTATATATCTACTCATACTTTCTCTTTATAATGCTACTCATCTTTATCAATATTACTCATCTTTCTCTCTATATCTACTCATACTTTCTCTATATCTACTCATACTTTCTCTCTATATCTACTCATACTTTCTCTATATCTACTCGTACGTTCTCTATATCTACTCATATTTTCTCTTTATATCTACTCATACTTTATCAATATCTACTCATACTTTCTCTATATCTACTCATACTTTCTCTATATCTACTCGTACTTTCTCTATTTCTACTCATACCTTTTCTCTATATCTACTCATATTTTCTCTATATCTACTCATACTCTCTGTATATCTACTCGTACTTTCTCTATATATACTCATACTCTCTCTCTATATCTACTCATACTCTCTCTATATATCTACTCATACTTTCTCTATATCTACTCGTACTTTCTCTATTTCTACTCATACTTTCTCTCTATATCTATTCATACTTTCTCTATATATCTACTCGTACTTTCTCTATATCAACCCATACTCTCTCTTTATATCTACTCGTACTTTCTCTATATCTACCCATACTTTCTCTACATCTACTGATAATGTCTCTTTATAACTACAGGCCATCACTGTAGGTTTACATCCACTGTACCTGATGATATCGACTGCCCTGGCCTGTTCCTTCGCCTTCATGTTACCCGTAGCAACCCCTCCTAACGCCATTGTGTTTTCTACCGGATACGTGACCATTCCGGATATGGTAAGTCAATATTAATTTTCCCATATTACTTTTGGAGAAGAAGTGTTTAATAAATAACACAGTCAAACCTAACATATAAAATCGATCGGAGTATATCGCGATCTTTCAGTATTAGTATTAGGATTATTTTCTCTTAACATCTTATTTCGTCATTGGATATTGCAGTTACCTCCCTTGCGGGCATTAAATGCTAGAGTAGAGACTGCAAAAAGTATTAGCTTCCCAAAAAGCTAGGTGGGCTACGCTGAAACTTAACTCTTTGATTGGACAGAATATGGAGATTAAACAATGATATGATGATATTGTTTAGCAATTTTATTTGTTCTGTTGAAAGTCATTTTATAATTTGTGAGCTTGTGTTAGTGTAAGGTAGCAAGGTCTAGTGCAGACGAACAGTTTTAACAATACTTTTGCTTCCAACAAATTAAAAAGGGTTTTATGCTGAGATTTCTAAGCTCAGAGAAAAAGCAAAGAAAATATTGAACTTAATCTAATATGTTTCTATGTTTTTCTATGGTCCGTTTTCATTCCGCTTTTAGTATGTACTGTCACCCGCATTTTAGTATGTTCAGTTGTCTGATTATTAATGTTACACGATGGTGATCTAAATTAAATAAGAAATATAAAAGTAATGTCTCTAACATGGTATACTTCTACAGATATATTTGTTCCATCTGTAAATGGAACCAAATTTAATTAAAATGCCTGATTAATTTCTAGAAAATCCTTATTCAGAATACTTTTACCAAGAATGCTTGTTCTACACCGAAATCTAATTAACGGATGTGTTATATATATAATATATATATTTATTTGTAGAACCATCCACGTGTGTAAATGTAATTGTATCGCGATATGTTGTCTCCCTTTGTCTACTGTTCAGAGTTTTAGTTCATATGTGTTGTCTCCCCTTATGTGGAGCTCTCTAATAGATGAGTGAATTAAGTTATGACATGAAAAGAAGATGGTCTGTGTTCTACCTCGCAGCCAAGCGACGACATACATTTAGCCAACAATGTAATTAGACCATAACAAATGCAAGCACACATGTGACCATGCTTTATCAGGAAGATGGCGTCCGAATCCGGACAGATTAAAGTCTGTTTCCGTAATTCGTTTTAATATTACTTCGACAGGCAGTGCTTGTAACACACCGAACATCCTTCTGATTCAAGCGGTCTTGCTACATGGCTATCCTGCAAGATGACGTGATTTGTATCCGAAATACAGTAGTTGTTGAAACCGAAAAGACCGTTTAGAGCGTTTTGTGTCAATGTCCCATCTGTACCATCACAGTTGTTCAGTTTGCCCAGCCTTATCAAAAACTAAACATCTTATATATATCAGGGGTTACTATCACTGTAGTTATACCCATCCCTGGACTACATACAATAAAACTAAAGGCTCTGCGAACTTAATAACGTTACATTGTGTTTGACTGTATGATTGTGATGTTGTGTGTTTTTCTCTCTGTAATCTTCAAAGAAAGTCTCTGCAGCCATGTGATTGGTCAGTTTTTTCCAGTTGTGTTCAGTTTAACTATGAGTTTATTGGTGGATATAGCGGCAGTTATGATAACCAATGGAATATCGAGGATGACGTCAATATTAGTAACTTATTTTCGATGCAACTTATCTAATATTGTAATTCGCTTTAATTCTTGTTCGTAATATTGTAAAATCGTTTTAAATTCTCTGTAATTCTTGTTCTCTTGTTTCAGGCTCTCACGGGATTCGTGATGAACATCCTTGCCGTTCTGGTTCTAACGGGCGCCATCAATACGTGGGGAAGTGCCATATTTGATCTTGGAACAACACCCGACATTTTCCTCAACTCCACTGTAGCTTCATCGTGTGGGGAGACAATAGCAAATAATTCTACGCTGAATGCTACATTTACAGACAATTCCTTAGTGACATAAATAACGAAAATATAATACAGTGGACCAACGATAATCCGGAAGCCTTTAGTCCGGAAAGCTCGCAATCCGGACGAAAATGTTAAAATATAGAAAGGATGACCGTAATTTTACATATTGATTATGAACATAGAATTCGCCACTCCGGAAATTCCTAATCCGGACGATTTAAGCTTGGATAGAAAGTGTCCGGATTATCGGGGTTTCACTGTAATGTACTGATGTGTCCACCAATCTATCGCATTTATACAATTAAGGCCAAGTCTCATCCCCATTCCTTAATATTCAAGAATTCCTTAATTAACCAATTATTCTTCATTGAGAAAGATTACACAAGTTAAGGAAAATATTTCAAGTTAAGAAGCTTTTCTGCTTTCTTGAACGTTTGTAATGCTTTCCGTTGGTAGAAAGAAAGTTAAGGAATTTCGATGTTACTGTGCCCTGATCTATCCTCGATACTCCAGGGGTTACTATCACTGGCGTAATATCCACTCCTGAACTATATGATATTCAAATTGAAGGCAATTGAGAAGAATATAACTGACCAATCACCAGCCTGCAGAGACTTCCTTTGAAGATTACAGAGAGAGAGAGCGACGCCAAATTTCAAAGCAACACAGTCAAACATAGTGTACCGTGTACATTTGATGCACATCAAGTGATCTCATTACCTGTGATTTCTGGTGCCTTCAATTTTACTAAGAGATAGCCCGGGGGTGATATAACGTCAGTGATAGTAACCCATGAAGTATCGAGAATGCTATTATACATGTAGTTACATATGAATATTTTTGTTTTATTCTGAATGAAGGGCAGTAAAGTTAAATTTCACTTCTGTACGTGTACTTAAACGAGCGTAATTAAATTTTATCTCCCTAAGGAGTTATTGACATTTTATCGAATTTGAAATTCGCACAACCATTGCATCTCAGTATATATATACAAAGTGGCATCTTAAATAATTTTTAGTGCCGTACTTAGGCGCAATAACGTAGGAGCAAAAGGCGCTAAAATTGAAATTAAAAAAATGTATGTTTTAGAAAAAAAACTTTATTTCCCACATATACATATAAATTACGTATCTCCATTTTTTCATTCTTGCATTTTTCTCTCTCTCTTACACTAGAAATTAAATTATGTTCTTATTATTATTAATAAGAAGGGAAGGGTGTAGAAAAGAACAGGAAAGAAAAAGAATAAGAAAGGGAAGGGAGGTAAACGAAAATACGGGTATACGAGGGATGGTGGCTTAAGAGGAATAACTATGATGACTGTATGATAAATAAGTAAATAAAAAGGTATACCTCTAAATAAGTGCACGCATAAAACGTAATGAATTTGAGTTAAGAAAAGTTCGTTTAGTCATATTACGTTTATTGCACATAACCTCAAAGAACAGTGATTGTTGTAAATGGCAGAATAATATGGCTTATCTCATTTTTACTTCATTTTACTCGAATATCATTTCATTATTAAAAATACTCTTCATGCGTTTGGGATGACTTTGTGTTATCATTGTAACTTTGAAATGGTAAATTTTGAGTCAAACTAGTGTTTTGGAGACTTACAATGTAGTACTAGACATATTGATATTATCTTAAATGAGCGTTCATGTCATAAGAGCATTTATGAAACGAGTTTTAAAACTTTTTATTTTTGTGAACTTTTGTAAGCAAAACATTAATTTTTGAGACTTATTTCATAACATATCATATGAAATGAACACAAATTTAAGCTATGCTTTAACAATAACAACAAAGTACATTTCGATGAATTTCAACATCAAACTGTGTAATACAAATCAAGCGAAAGCTGACATTTTGTTACGATGTCCTGATTTTCTGACGTCACATCATTGTTTCTTTTATGACTTCACAATCAATTCCATCCATAGCCAATGAAAATCGCTGTAAATTATATTACATAAGCAAAAATTTTACACGAGCGAAATCACAGGATACTGGGCAGATTATATTTTGTTGATTACATGCCTAGAAGCACAATGTAGTCATACTCAAAGTTTCTTCAAATTAACACGTTAATGTCACATTAGACTGAAAATGTGCAAACCAGTCGTCCCACTTCCTTTAAACTTGAAAGGCACATATCAAAAGCGAAACATCTTTTAATGTTCGATATATGATAGTACATGTATATATAGCATGAGTTTTTTTTTAATTCTTACCAGATTGCCTGTAAAATTGTATAAAACTCGCAACGTTAAAATTTTCAATTGCTCCACTCCCTTTTTACTGATATTTTAAATTTAAAGGTAATATCAAAACTGAAATATCTTTTTTAACTATTGTTTGGTTTTTTAAATTCATAGCAGGTTGCCTCCAAATTCGCATAAAACTCACGTGAAAAATCGCTACGTTAAATCTTTCAGTCACTCCATTCCCATTTTGCTGATCTCTAAATTTTAAAGATAAAACTAAAATCGAAATATCTTTTAACGTTTAAAATATGATAGTACCTATACATACCTGATTATTTTTTTAAATTCATAGCAGGTTGCCTCCAAACTCGCATAAAAACCCTTGAGAAAAATAGCTTAAATGTTATTTTTGTTTGTATTAATAGACAATACGTCTCATTCTCGTATACACTATAATGATAAATACTATCAATCGAATTTCATTGTTACTGTTCGAATATATATTTCCTTTATATCCGTACAATTATATTTCTATTTGTGAAGTCTTTAACATTTATGCATTATATCATTGTAGGAATCTATTTTATTTACTTTTACTTTGAATCAAATACCATTAATCAAATTTGTTTATTATTTCATGTAAAAATAATCCGCTATTTGTGAACTATTTAACTTTGAATATGTATACATTCTATCAATATAGCATTATATTTCCTCAGCTTTGAATCAAATACTATTAATCAAATTTGATTGTTATTCTATGTGAAAATATTCCCTTTATATCTTTACAATGATATATATTTGTAAACTATTTAACTTTTTATATGTATACATTCTATCATTATATGATTATAATCTCTTAAATAGGGATCAAATATTATTAAACACATTTTATAATTACTCCGTGTAAAATATTGTGATGTTTGTGAACTATCTAGCTTTAAATATGAATACATTCTATCAATATAGCATTATATTTCTTCAGCTTTGGATCATATACTATTAATCAAATTTGATTATTATTCAATGTAAAATATCTTCACAATTATATTTCTATTTTTTAAACTATTTAACTTTTAATATGTTTACATTCTATCATTTATAGCCTTATATTTCATTCACTACGAATCAAATCTGTCGAGGTATTTTCTAAACACTCGATACCTTTACACTATATTTTGCATTGCTTTCACCTTGGGACCATAAATCGGAATTTACCTTATCGAGCACACGGTGTCGAGATTTTTTCTATGGGGTTGTATTATTTTATGTCGTTATTAACGTGAAAGCGTCTTCCAGTTTAAATGAACAAATTGTATACAATGGAGAGGTATTATCTTTCGTCAAGGGCTCTTAAATCACGGCTATTTACCGGTAGATATATACGTATTTACCTGTGGTTAAGTACACCTCTTACCTACGTCATCTTTCACCTTGCTAGTCTAACGCACAAACATGGACACCCAAAGAAAACGGAGAACTTCTCTGGCGATTCAGGTAAGGTATTTATTTAGTTTTATTCTTTTATGAGCCGATAAACATATAGAAAACATACTTTTGGATGTCGTTTTAGTTCACTTTAATGTTTAATATTCGTCATTTTCGGTTCCATGTCTGTATCGTGAACTGTTTACTACAGTATAACAATATTAATCTACCGAACAATATAAGTATTGCACTAGAACTCACTTTATAATTGCCAGAATTTTTTACTACAGCGTTACACTCGTGAAAAGAATACACAAAATCGACTGGACCGTAAGATAATGACTCTATAATACATACTTTGTTCAGTTAACTGCATTTTTCTCTGTAATTAAGTTAATTGCATGTTCTCTGTAATTCGGTGTCTACAAGTACAATTTAAATGTGTAATCATCGCTTGAATAAAATCTGCATAATTATATTGAACACATGTCGAGAAAGTACGTGGGTTTAATTCTCTTTAATTAAAATCGCGAGACTCAATTATTTATATATGGTCCAGTGATCATATAAAACTAGATAATTGTTCTATAAATAAAGGTCATTTTAGGCGACAATATCTATCGTCTACAAATAATATAAATATCGGGTATTTAGTAAATTATTATACTGCAGACCAACTTTCTGTTACCGATACTAACTTTTGTGATTTCGCCATTTAAAAAGAAGCACGTGACGAATAGCTTCCAAAGCGAAGATTAAAAAAGACTTGTAGCTCAATGATGTTCGTTAGTGCGGCAGGTGAAATTCGAGAAAATAAATCTGCGCAAAAGAAATTCCCTGCTATATGGTCACCCCTTGTGTAAGTATTATTCGCGAATATTAACTTTTGTGATTTTTCTTTGATCGCAAAACTTTCTCGCGACAGAAAGTGATATCTATTGCCCTGTACATATAATTCTCGCGTACATTTAATATAATTGGTACCATTATACTATTGATTTAACCAAAATTCAAGTTCAAGATCTACTAGTATGATGTGTTTTCACTCACCCTCCACCTCAGAGTTGCTAGTTCGACTCTTAGCCAACGCGCCCAGGGAATAGAATATTGTGAAGGCAGTATATGATATTTACACTGAAATTATAGTTTAAAGTTGGGTACAGCTTCATTACGTCAACTAGAATAAAAGCCGCGGCTTCCAACTAGAGAAAAAAACAGAGAATGGATTTCGGTTGGTCAGTTAATAAATTGAGTGTGAAGAATTAGAAGATAGATCCAGGGTTCGTGCCCAAACAATGACACAACGACACAAGAAAATGCCGAATTTAAATTCATCAAAAACTTGAGATTCAGTAAAATATTGGAAAAAGAAAACCGCCAAAATTAAACTCATCATAATAAAATATTCATGTTTATCAGAAAGCTGCAAAAATACACCCAATGCAATATAAACCTGTTCACGCTATATAATGCAGTGATTTAGCAGCGATATAATACTAGAGGTGACAACGTGAGTTAGGTGATACGTGTAGTTAAATGTCAAAGCCTAAGTACGTTTAAACCTATAGACTAAGTCTGAAAGATATGAATGCCTTTTCATACCGCGTTATAAACACGCCATACCGTATCTTAATGGGATTACGTTTTGTTTTCATTTCACAAAAAAGGCAAAGCCTCAAGCAGACATTAATTAATACTCGAGATTTTAAAGGTCTCGATACACCAAAGCACTTGAATGCGTAACTGATACGTGTATTGACTTCGGCTGTAAATATTTATACAAAAATCACTTTGTATCGGGTTCCTGACTTATCATGGCCTTTCACTATTCCTCCCATACCGTCAAGTACCCAAGTCAATACATTAATACAGAGCATAATAGAATTAAAGACACGGATTATGTTTATAAGTTCATGTTCCTTTCAACAACCGGTGCCACAAGGACCCGAAAATTCATATATTCGAAAATACATATGTTTAGACCTATTTTACAGTGTGTAAACGTACTGAGCGTATAAGTTGATGGTTTTTATTCGGGTACTCCGGTTTCCCTCCACCTCACCGCTCCCGGTCTTTAAATGACGCCAGCTACTGTTAATAGGAGTAAACAAACAATTAAGCAAACAAAGAAACAAAGGTAAAAAAAAAACCAAGAACAGAACAACAAACAAACAAAATAAAACAAGCAAACTTAAAGCCGAAACATAATCATAAGATGCAAGGTAATAAAATATTTTTATTCAGGACGACCAAAATTACCTGACTATTTTTTCGTGCAACAGACTCTGTACGTTATTTGATTAATGTGCTTTTATTCATAACAACTGGACTATTTATTTTTATGCTGGGACGCCGACCTAGATTAACCGGATCGTTGTATTCTTGTGTATGTGATTTATTTGTTTACATGGCTTATAACGTCACATGTATTTATCTCCTTTCAAACTTAACGTCCAATTTATTTCCCCTCGGAAGATATCGAATTGTATGATGTCGATATCGTTTATCTGTAACTTATTGCGCAAATGGCGGCACTTCCGGTTTGGTATTGAATGCGTGTGCATCTGAGTTTTATTTCTTTCAAAATATCCGCGCGCTGTAATGTCAGACACGTTTTTAATTGTGAAGAAATTTCCAGTTTTTAAAGTTATCTATAGCTAGCTATCATCTTCACCAGCCAAAACAGCGGAGTGTAATGTAATCAGAACCATTAGCTAGCGAAGATGTCTAGATATGAACAAAGATACACTACCAACCACCAAAGCCAGTCGGAAAGCTCAGGATGTTTCTGCTATGGCTTCAGCTAAAAGACCAAAGATTTTTTATCGTCGTCAAACGATTGAACTTCCTGAAACCAAATACGCGTCAATTTGTGAAATGAAGAACTGAAAACAAACGATTTTGTATTCAGCTGAGCATTGCACATACCACAGATAGTGGGGTTTATGATTGGATAGTGCGATAGTAAATAAAAATTAAAATGTGTTAAAGGAATATTGCAAGCTGAATGTATGGAATTTGTCTTTTCAGATTGAAGAACAGGTACAGTGTTTAATGCAACTTCTTCTGTCTTCAGGATTGGTCCTTTGAACCATATTTCTTTAATTTTTCAAATTAATCATTAACTATATCTATGGTAATCTACAGATGTACAAGTTTCTAAATACAGTCAAGGAGTTGCTATCTAGTGTAATTATTTCATATTTCATTTCAAAATATTTCATTGATAATACAATAATTATAGATATAGGATAAAACATAAATTAACACATAGTTGTTATATCATCTATTGTTGTTTCTGTACTTTAACTCCCGGATTATCGAACCATTACCTGTAACTGTCCTGTATGTTAAAAATAAATAAGACAGTCACTTATAAGATAGTAAAAGGTAGCATATTGGAGAGTTACACAATACGGGTGAGTATATGTCTCCGGGTATAATCCTATAACTATGTTAACACACAACACATAACCTGCCGGAATATTCCATAATTTTTAAATCCAAGTTACGAATAAAATCCCATACAATGAATATGAAGAGAATTTAATCCTCTATTGATATGGAATTAAACGCATCCACAGAATTTCTGTATATTTCCAGATCGAGTTTTCCTCCTTATGCAATATTTCACCATTTAACACTTATCTACAGCATTAACTCCAATTTCCGTTTTCTGAAACCTTGTTGCTTTTGTACTTCACTTTTGATTTTAAATTTCCAAATCATCTACACTGTAGGTTTACACTTATTTTGGTGTTGTTTCAACAATATTTCAGAATCTCACCAAAATCCCAATGGCTTGTTGAATGAAATTGCACATGGTGTAAGTAAATCCAAAATTGTCCCTAGAGAAGTTGAAATTTTAAATCCTCTGAATTCAGTGAAAGTTCTGGGAGCGATCATTTTAGCAAAACACAGTCTAGTTTCATATGACATTTCTTTACCAAATCAGAAATTGGAAAGACATATCCTTTTAGCAATAAAAGTCACTAAAGCCACCTTAATATATCATTTAGATTTAGAAAGTAATATCCCTCCATCACTGTTTGCGCACATGGTGAAAATAAATTTACAGATAGTTTTCCAACCCAAAAGCATGTTTCATGCATTCCGTTCATGAATGCTATTCATCACATATAACACAGGTAAAGGTATTTCTGTGTTGCCACTGTCTATATCAGATGGGTCATGGCTGAATGCACATTGGTAGAGTTACCTGAGCTCATAGACAAAGGCAAAAAAAAACTGGCTTATATAATAAAAGTGTACTTTATTAACACAAAGACTTGCTATCTTTTAAGTTAGAGATAATAGATTACTAATTATTTCATATAGTGAAAAATGTATACAACGACTCTCGTGCATCGATCAGCTGATTTTAAACAATACGCCAGTTTCATATCAATAAAAATAGTTCCCAACAATATTTTAATGTATAAGCTGTAATGTGTTGTTTCTTGATAAGAATCAACTAAGTTTTACTGTAATAAGTTAATCAAATCTTGTTATAACTATATTTCTTGTTTATTGTTTGTCATTTGCAAAAATAGGTCGACCGGAAGGCGGAAGCTTGAAAACGCGACGCTATGAAACGACGTTTTCATCCAGCTGTTCCATTAATCTCGTTTCTCGTCGTATATGGGTGTCATAATTTTAAATATAATATAATAACCTTTCAATAATTTTCATTTTTAATAAATTATTCTAGTGTAAATGTATGTATTGAATGTATTTTTCAAATTTTCATAGCGGCTATGAATAGCAGAAGCTATCTACATATCTCTCGAGGAGCGCGTTTTCGAGGAGCGCGTAATTACGCGCTCCACGGTATATGTAAATAACTTCTGCTATTCATAGCCGCTATGAAAATTAGAAAAATACATTCAATACCTATATGTAATAAAATGTTTGTATCTATTTTAATAATTAAATAAATCGAGATGTCTTCATGTTTTACATAGCAGACATACTGTATCAAGTGGGTTCGCTTGTCAAAGAAGCCTTTACGTTATTTTTGTTTATGATGTGGATATTATTTTTACAGTATATAATATTTGATATAGATAGCAAAAAGTAAAGAGAGAAGGTCAATCCATGAACATCTTTCAAGGAAGCAAACATTGAAAATAAATACACCAAAAATGATCACTAATCTTAACATGACTTTGTTTCAATATGTTACACTTTTCAATAAATGCTTTGGCGATGTACTTAATTAAGATATTTTCAAAGTGTTTATAATATAGTGATACAGAAAAACTGATTATGAAAATGTCTTGCTTCCCTTTCAATAATTTCTTGCTGTCTAAACTACTGTAACTTTTACTGTCTAATGAATATAATGGCACTCATTCAGGTGTCTTCTGCTTGTCAAAGAAAGGGAGATTACTCTGATAGCTCTCAATGCGATCTCAAATGCACACGTATGAACACATGGTATGTTTACCATATATAAAGATGTAAATGGGATTAATTCACGTACCACGTGATACCAGATAACGTTTGTGCGGGATTTGTATATCAAGTAGTGATGGGACGTAACTCATTGTAATCCTCCCGCTAAAATGACGTTAGCGCGGGATATTTGACGTAATAAACAATAGTCCCGCACAAACGTTATCGGATATCACGTGATAAGTAAATGAGTCCCAGTGAAGTAAGGAATATTCTCATAATTCATTGAAAATCCTTAACATCAAATTCTGCTATCGTATTATATGGTATTGCGAAATATAACTGTCATCCTCGATACTCAAGAGTTACCATCATTGACGTTTTATCCACCTCTGGACTATCTCATAATAAAACTGGAGACAAAAGAAGACATGTTTTTTGTCCTTTGATGCACATTAAAAGAATCGAATAATGATACACTGTTGATGAATGTCTCCGCAGGCCTGTAAATGGGCAGTTTTTTTTATCCTGAACTGCCTTCATTTTGCTATGAGATAGTCCGGAATCGAATATAACGTCAGTATCACATGCATTGTATCTTGATACAAATCGTATCGTGCGTTGGTTGCATCGTTGCAGCCCTACCTAAAACTATCGACTAAAACTAAAACAGACTTAAAGCAAGATGACATTGACGCTAAAAAATGTGATTCAGGAATGTGTTATATCAGTGGTATCACATGCATTGTATCTTGATACAAATCGTATCGTGCGTTGGTTGCATCGTTGCAGCTACCTAAAACTATCGACTAAAACTAAAACAGACTTAAAGCAAGATGACAGTGACGCTAAATGTCATGACCTCTAAGAGCCATGACGAAAGCTCAGGATGTTTCTGCTATGGCTTCAGCTAAAAGACCAAAGACTTTTTATCGTCGTCAAACGATTGAACTTCCTGAAACCAAATACGCGTCAATTTGTGAAATGAAGAACTGAAAACAAACGATAGTGGGGTTTATGATTGGATAGTGCGATAGTAAATAAAAATTAAAATGTGTTAAAGGAATATTGCAAGCTGAATGTATGGAATTTGTCTTTTCAGATTGAAGAACAGGTACAGTGTTTAATGCAACTTCTTCTGTCTTCAGGATTGGTCCTTTGAACCATATTTCTTTAATTTTTCAAATTAATCATTAACTATATCTATGGTAATCTACAGATGTACAAGTTTCTAAATACAGTCAAGGAGTTGCTATCTAGTGTAATTATTTCATATTTCATTTCAAAATATTTCATTGATAATACAATAATTATAGATATAGGATAAAACATAAATTAACACATAGTTGTTATATCATCTATTGTTGTTTTCTGTACTTTAACTCCCGGATTATCGAACCATTACCTGTAACTGTCCTGTATGTTAAAAATAAATAAGACAGTCACTTAAAGATAGTAAAAGGTAGCATATTGGAGAGTTACACAATACGGGTGAGTATATGTCTCCGGGTATAATCCTATTAACTATGTTAACACACAACACATAACCTGCCGGAATATTCCATAATTTTTAAATCCAAGTTACGAATAAAATCCCATACAATGAATATGAAGAGAATTTAATCCTCTATTGATATGGAATTAAACGCATCCACAGATCTGTATATTTCCAGATCGAGTTTTCCTCCTTATGCAATATTTCACCATTTAACACTTTATCTACAGCATTAACTCCAATTTCCGTTTTCTGAAACCTTGTTGCTTTTGTACTTCACTTTTGATTTTAAATTTCCAAAATCATTCTACACTGTAGGTTTACACTTATTTTGGTGTTTGTTTCAACAATATTTCAGAATCTCACCAAAATCCCAATGGCTTGTTGAATGAAATTGCACATGGTGTAAGTAATTCCAAAATTGTCCCTAGAGAAGTTGAAATTTTAAATCCTCTGAATTCAGTGAAAGTTCTGGGAGCGATCATTTTAGCAAAACACAGTCTAGTTTCATATGACATTTCTTTACCAAATCAGAAATTGGAAAGACATATCCTTTTAGCAATAAAAGTCACTAAAGCCACCTTAATATATCATTTAGATTTAGAAAGTAATATCCCTCCATCACTGTTTGCGGACATGGTGAAAATAAATTTACAGATAGTTTTCCAACC
The DNA here is from genome assembly GCA_004382745.1 of Argopecten irradians irradians. Lineage (NCBI taxonomy): Eukaryota > Metazoa > Mollusca > Bivalvia > Pectinida > Pectinidae > Argopecten > Argopecten irradians. The sequence continues at coordinate 464,540 of SAYR01029382.1, forward strand.
CAAAAGCATGTTTCATGCATTCCGTTCATGAATGCTATTCATCACATATAACACAGGTAAAGGTATTTCTATGTTGCCACTGTCTATATCAGATGGGTCATGGCTGAATGCACATTGGTAGAGTTACCTGAGCTCATAGACAAAGGCAAAAAAAAAACTGGCTTATATAATAAAAGTGTACTTTATTAACACAAAGACTTGCTATCTTTTAAGTTAGAGATAATAGATTACTAATTATTTCATATAGTGAAAATGTATACAACGACTCTCGTGCATCGATCAGCTGATTTAAACAATACGCCAGTTTCATATCAATAAAAATAGTTCCCAACAATATTTTAATGTATAAGCTGTAATGTGTTGTTTCCTTGATAAGAATCAACTAAGTTTTACTGTAATAAGTTAATCAAATCTTGTTATAACTATATTTCTTGTTTATTGTTTGTCATTTGCAAAAATAGGTCGACCGGAAGGCGGAAGCTTGAAAACGCGACGCTATGAAACGACGTTTTCATCCAGCTGTTCCATTAATCTCGTTTCTCGTCGTATATGGGTGTCATAATTTTAAATATAATATAATAACCTTTCAATAATTTTCATTTTTAATAAATTATTCTAGTGTAAATGTATGTATTGAATGTATTTTTCAAATTTTCATAGCGGCTATGAATAGCAGAAGCTATCTACATATCTCTCGAGGAGCGCGTTTTCGAGGAGCGCGTAATTACGCGCTCCACGGTATATGTAAATAACTTCTGCTATTCATAGCCGCTATGAAAATTAGAAAAATACATTCAATACCTATATGTAATAAAATGTTTGTATCTATTTTAATAATTAAAATAAATCGAGATGTCTTCATGTTTTACATAGCAGACATACTGTATCAAGTGGGTTCGCTTGTCAAAGAAGCCTTTACATTATTTTTGTTTATGATGTGGATATTATTTTTACAGTATATAATATTTGATATAGATAGCAAAAAGTAAAAGAGAGAAGGTCAATCCATGAACATCTTTCAAGGAGCAAACATTGAAAATAAATACACCAAAAATGATCACTAATCTTAACATGACTTTGTTTCAATATGTTACACTTTTCAATAAATGCTTTGGCGATGTACTTAATTAAGATATTTTCAAAGTGTTTATAATATAGTGATACAGAAAAACTGATTATGAAAATGTCTTGCTTCCCTTTCAATAATTTCTTGCTGTCTAAACTACTGTAACTTTTACTGTCTAATGAATATAATGGCACTCATTCAGGTGTCTTCTGCTTGTCAAAGAAAGGGAGATTACTCTGATAGCTCTCAATGCGATCTCAAATGCACACGTATGAACACATGGTATGTTTACCATATATAAAGATGTAAATGGGATTAATTCACGTACCACGTGATACCAGATAACGTTTGTGCGGGATTTGTATATCAAGTAGTGATGGGACGTAACTCATTGTAATCCTCCCGCTAAAATGACGTTAGCGCGGGATATTTGACGTAATAAACAATAGTCCCGCACAAACGTTATCGGATATCACGTGATAAGTAAATGAGTCCCAGTAAAGTAAGGAATATTCTCATAATTCATTGAAAATCCTTAACATCAAATTCTGCTATCGTATTATATGGTATTGCGAAATATAACTGTCATCCTCGATACTCAAGGGTTACCATCATTGACGTTTTATCCACCTCTGGACTACCTCATAATAAAACTGGAGACAAAAGAAGACATGTTTTTTGTCCTTTGATGCACATTAAAAGAATCAAATAACGATACACTGTTGATGAATGTCTCCGCAGGCCTGTAAATGGGCAGGGTTTTTTTTATCATGAACTGCCTTCATTTTGCTATGAGATAGTCCGGAATCGAATATAACGTCAGTATCACATGCATTGTATCTTGATACAAATCGTATCGTGCGTTGGTTGCATCGTTGCAGCCCTGCCTAAAACTATCGACTAAAACTAAAACAGACTTAAAGCAAGATGACA
>SAYR01029382.1:466557-480562 GCA_004382745.1 Argopecten irradians irradians
CCTAAAACTATCGACTAAAACTAAAACAGACTTAAAGCAAGATGACAGTGACGCTAAATGTCATGACCTCTAAGAGCCATGACTTGCAGATACAAGAGCGGTCACCGCGACGCCCCAAATGGTGAAACGTCGTCCCATTTCATAACATCTACTTAAGATCATTCATAAATTGCCCTAAATGCACTAAACTCAGCAGGATTATCGGATTAAGATTATTTACAGTACGTAAGTGGTTTTTTTCCCATACCTACGGGTGCAATACTGGTTGGTCTAGGTCAATACATAATGTCGCCTGAGGCTGTATTGCATGGCTACCCATGCAAAAAAGCCTCGTGACGTCACGGCGTCAACAAAATCTCTATTTCCTCGGGAAAAATTTTAACATTTTTCGCAAATATGGCTGGTTTTATTAAAAAGATGCAAACAACGGAATTTGTGTTGAAAATATCACGTAACTTTCATGTTTGGAAAAATTGTCTTCCAGTCGTGGATTTCTTCGAATTTATTTCAAAATGGAAGGATATTATAGTTGTAAAATTGAAATGAAATTTCTAGGTATGAAAGAAAAATACTCTTTCATAAGTGGATATGAAGAATAGGGATATTCTACCCTCGGGTCACAAAATGTTGTATAACTCTCGGCAAGCCTCGGGTTTTACTACATTTTATGACCCTCGGGTAGAATATTCCTATCCTTCATATCCACATATGAAAGAGTCTTTATAATATCTACCTGGTATATATGAATATAAATGCATGATTACTGCTAAAATAACAAGATTTAATCTCTGGAAGCTCAAGTCAGTCTTATATTTATGTTTAAGGAAAGTACAATACACGTCAAACCGTCTCCCGTCCAGATATTAGAACGTTACTCCCGGCCGACCAAAAATTCCCAATCTCACGTGGTTGTACAATATGAAGCTACAAATACAATTTATGCTCGACCAAATAGGAATTTCCACTTATGTTAAAATTCTACCGCAACATGCGGTTCCCATTACAAAATTCAATATCATACGCGTGATTGTAATATTTCACGCTTTCGGTGGGACACTCACGAATTTGGGTGTATTCCCAACATTACTTCGTGTTTCTAGCAACTGCTCTTCCAAATTATCATACCATGGTAGGTCAAATACCTCCTATCTTATGTCGAGAGGTTAACAATGATATGATAACCAAATTTGGTTATTATTAAGATATCCGTCACCCAATATTACATTCATTTACATGGGAAGTCTATCAAAAATGTCGTCCATCTAAATATGAAAATGACGATTTTAAGATTTGAGGAGTACAAAGCTCTTCTAGTTGACCCTTGACGTTTAGCAGATTCAGAAATCAAATGACAATTTTTCAGAAATTTTAAGAGTTAAAACATATGAAAAATGGACATGTGCTTCAAGCCCAAGAGTCAAATCTGATTTCTTAAAGTAAAGACCATACTACTGATGTCCTGAGTAACCAGTTATGATAGTTTCAGAAGAAGAAAAATCCAGAAGAACATTACCACCATATATTGGAATTGTTGTACATTAACATATTTGGTTATTGAATTACAGGATTAACCGATGACGTCACTGGGTATTAAACTAAGGCGATCAGATGTTTGAGGTTAGCCTAAGGGCGACTGTGTATATAAATATTTAGTGGTCGAATGCCACTAGCATTTAAGTGAAAACAAATTAATAAATCGGTTAGAAATATTCTCCGGACTACAATGACATCTATCTTTATGATCGATTATTGTTATTTTGACGAGGTAGGTTATTCTTAAATTCATTAATGTCGAATGTTTATATATGATAATATCTTGTTTTTTTTTTGTTGTTGTTGGTTTTTTGGTTGCTGTTGTTGTCGTTTTGTTTTGTTTATATATAATATAAAATGTCATTTTATTTATCAGTTGATTAAAAATCATCTTTAAGAATATCAGTTAAGTATTACAATATCTAACTTCTTTTAAATTAGATTATATTATCATGTAGGATGTATATAAATATACACATTGATAGAGATATAACTGAGGAAGTGTTGATACTTGTGTAGGAGGCGATTTGAGTGTTCGCTTTCAAGTCTTCTTTTTTAAGTTTTAATATTGGCGAGAGCTGTGTTGTGTATGTTTGTATCAAGGATATTAATGGAGCTTATGCATAATAGATTCTGGTGTATTGTAAGGATTTCTATTTATTATTGTTCTGAAGATGTATAGGCATTGTAGTGTCTATTGGCGAGTATTTTTTATTTCTATCTGTCCGATATGTGTGTCGTGAGATTAGTAACGAGTTCCATGAGAGGCTAGAAGAAGATATCTCGTGGTGGATATCAGAATAAGTTGAAGGGCCGGTGTGCATCGTGTAGACATGTGGGGGCGATGGTTTGAGTTAGGACGATTGAGTTAGGGTATTTAAGGGAGATGTGCTTGAGCGTTGAGGGATGTGTTTATAGTGGTTTGCCGATCATGGTAAGTGTGGTGTGTTTTCGGTGTAGGCTGAAGAAGTGATCGTGTGATTGACGTATTATACCGATGGATGGTACTCAGTTGGAGAATAGTTTAAGCTTGCTTTGATTGTGTGGGGAGTGTTGTATGGATAAGATATTAATATAATGAATGTAAGTTGATAAAATCATTTCTGATTCAGTTGCTTTTCAATGTGAGAGACATTCAGGCTAGGTGAGTATCCATAGATAGAGCGATGGCGAGACGGGCGAGTTTAGTATATGTACGATGGCGGAATGAGCTACTTGACGTGGCAAAGTTGAATCTGTGATAGTGTGAAGTGTGAGCTGATTAGTGGTAGGTACAGTTATACTATGAGTTGTATAGCAACATTGGCTGAATTCAGAAGTCTGTAGACTGGGGCACGAGTGCTTTGATCCGAATGGTATGAGATCGATATGATCGTGGAGCCGGATGATCGTAAGGGTAGACACGAGAAGCTATCAACATGTGGTTTTAGTGCGGCACGTATGAGGTGTATGGTATATATTGTAGTTAGGTGGGGGTGGGAGGGGAGTAGATATGGCAGACGTAATGTGCTGTTTGTATTTGCTCAAGTCAGTGCGATAGGGTGCGGGGATTGTAGGAGGATGATAAACGGTAAGATTATGGGGGTGGCGTAGGACTTACTGGAGCTGTATCATAACGAGGGTCAGTTTCAATTTGTATATATCAATGATAACGTAGAATGTTCAGGTTGAGATTATCCTGGTGGATTGTGGTGGTTTGCGCTGGATTGAGTGTGAGGTTCAGCGAGGAGGAGGTAGACTACTGTAGAACAGCGGAACTGTATTATCCAATGACGTGTTCTTCTTTTGTCGTTTCATCTCGAAATATAACTGGACGAAATACGCAACGGTAAGATTATTAGATTATTGTTATCATCATTTACATCACTATTTATAATAAATCAGAGTAATGATGGTTTTACGCACTTTTTGAAAATCTGCTCGAGGAGGAATTTCTAGATTTGATTAAGGCACATGGCCCTGGTGTTTAAAGCATGATTAGCTTAACCACGATGATTAGTGAGGGACAGACCGTGGCTGTTAAAAGCATGATTGGCGCAATCAATAACATGATTAGTGAAATTTTCATTTCTCATTTACTGCAAAATTTGTGATTATATTCTTCACTAAATCATCAAGTTAAGTAAAGAATAGAGCTCTTAGAAGTCTTATAAAAATTGTAAAAATTGATATAACCCGAAATTATTTTATCTTGCTTTTAAACATTGTCGTTAAACTTGACAAGCCTATCACCTCCTTTAACAACTAGACCAGATTGTTAAAATAACTCCACATCGTAAAGTGAAAATAAGAATCTGGATCTTTTAACCACCATTGATAAATACATATACTTTTTTCCCCTTTTTCCAAATAACACTATTTAAACCTGCACAGTAAAAATAATGAAGGTTTTACGCAACAAATATTTTGCCTTTTAAAAAGCTGTCAGAGGAAGGAAATACTGCTTCAAGTTGAAATACAAATCCTTTAAAATTATTCCGTTTAGTAAAGTCATAATAAGGATAAGCATTATAATCAGAATTGAGTAATACTCGACCCTGATAGCTAGCCATCGCTTTATCATCTAATCAATTGAAATGAAAGAAAGTTAATTAATTCAACATTTTATACATCCTCCCTTGATAAGGCGGTTATAAAATCAGATTGAGTAATACTCTATCCGAATATCTAGCTATTTACTTTATCATATGATCTAAGCTATTACTTTATCATATGATGGATTGAAATGAAGGGAAGTTAAATAGTTTCAACATTTTATTCAACCTCCTTGATCAGATTGATAATACTCTATCCGAATATCTAGCTATTACTTTATCATATGATCTAGCTATTTACTTTTCATTATTGATGGATTGAAATGAAGGGAAAATTAAATCGTTCAACATTCTATTCAACCTCCTTGAAACCTGCTTACGACTGTGTTTATGTTATTGTTTGAGAATAAGTAATTAAACAGACAAACGTTTAAATTTGTAAAAATCCTTAATACTTTTTTTCAGATTTGTATTAAGGTGCATATATTTTGGGACGTTTTAGAAATCAAGGAAAACATTTCAGCTTTTGATATCGATCACGACGGCCAAAATATCAACAGACGAAAATAGCAAATGTCCTTGACAATCTTGGTATGTCCACCAAAAGAAGATGGTTGATGACGTCATCAAGAGGCTAGATGCTGACGGTAAATTTAACTCTGTGTTATTTTTAAAGCATGACGTTGTAGATATTGTATTACAATTTATCTTTGTGAAAATTTATAAAGTATACGAAATAATTAAAAAATCGGTAAAAAACTCGCAAAGTAAATGTCAAATTTACGGAAAATGGTCAAATCGCTATTTTCACGGGACAACATCCCACCACATTGTCCAAAATTTTCATAAAATTCCAATCTTCATTACCTCCCCCTGTCAGAAATATACTTTTTTCAAAATTTCAAAATTTCTTTACATATTTTACATCTACATGTATTGTCCAACCCACCAAATTAAACATTTGGAACTGATCCGCCATGAATACCCAATCAGCAGCCTCCGAAAACATCCACCCTCTTCACGCAATAATGCGCCCAGGATGGGATTTCCATTAATCTAAATTTGGGTTGATTCTGAGGGTTCTAAAAGCTCCCTAAAAGCGTGGCTTGCCAAAATACACAATTAAATAGAGCACGGACACAAGATAACTGATTTTAGGGATATTTACAGATAGCATGTTCTGCCATAACCAGCAAGCCCACAAGGTTTCAGCGAATGATTGATGTGCAGATAATGGCCACAGTTGACGATGAAGGAATTTGAGGTGATTTTATCACCAAGAGCGGCTTCCTACGTCCCTCCCGGATGAGGACGGATCAGGAAAATGTGGGGCTGGCAGCGTTCCAAATTCTGGATGCCGATCAAGACGGTTACATTTCAAAGGAGAGCTTACAGAATTCACGTCACGTGTCGGTTAGGGTCTATTTATAGATCGTTTTCGTCTTGATTTTATTGTTGTTCCATGGTGCATTCATACTCACATAATTTCCAAGTTGAAGGCAGTTTTAAAAAATGATTTAATTTCGTAATGATTATAATGAAAATATCTTAGTTATTTTGCCATCTGTATGAAAAAAAACCCAATGTCATTGATGTTCAAAGATTGCCTCAGCTTATTTTAACAGCCATTTGGTCTGCATTGCGTTTGCGGGGGTTGAAAAAATAGCGTATGTATAGATAAATTTGTTTAAATAAATGTTATAACTTTATCAAATTTTATGCCATGGACCTTGAAAAGGCGCTTTTATGGACATGGTCTTTTTTGTGTTTGTTTGTTTGTTTTTGTTTGTTTTTTGTTTGTTTGTGTTATTTCATAGTATTAAGATATAAATCATATTTAAAAAATGAACATATAATTATTTACTTTTGTTATGAAATTTCTGATATTTTTCTTAACAGTTATTCTTATGGGTTTTCCACAGGTGATTAAGAAAACGGAACGGAAATTTCAGGCAATCAATAAGAGAGTCGGACACTAACAACGATGGCCGGATCAGCCTACCAAGGTTCTATAACACATGATAATCACATTGAAAAGGAATTTGTAAAATTAAAAAAAACATATTTGTGTTGCCAATAATGCGCATAGAAATATAGCTCTTAATCCCTTATTCATTATTTCTGGTGGATTTAGTAAATACCTTCTGGACCGGACAAACATGTTACTGCCGGCCAAGCTACATAAATATTTCTCTGGCAATAAACACGGCTGTTATGTACTAACCGACCACCAATGATCTGAACCTCAGTTTAACTAATATTTGTTGGACAATGCAGTTTAGTTTTATTTTGCCATATTACAGAGTTAGCTCCTTACAGGAGGTTATCGTTTGTAACGTTATTATTTTGTGAGTGTAATCACGTTCTATTCTTCCAAAATTGTTATGACGTATGCTCGCAAACATATACCACATAAATCAATACCTACCCGCAAGGGCAGATAACTGTGTAATATGCAAATTGAAAGTTGCATTCAAGGAGGCCTCACTTAAGTATTGTGTTATAGATTGGTTCGTGTGGCAAAAATTCGACCCGTAACCTATAACAGAGCCTTTATCGGTTTGAAGTTAAAAAATGTTGAAGGCCAACTTTCAAAAATTTAATTAAAATGCGGAAGCTATTAACGATATGCATAATTGTAGAATCGCCAAGATGATTATAGCTATACCTTTTATACAAACATTATCATCATAAATTACCTTCTTGAAAAGTTAAATTGCGATAAATTAAATGTTAATTATAATTTTTATATTAACGCGTCTCAATATTTTCCGCCGTCGTCCTAAATTACCGCGCGTTTGTTGACTTATACATTTAACAGCGTCAGGACGGCAAAACAGCGAAAATGAATATTCATTGTTAATTCGTGTATTGTAACCTCATCCTGAGGCCAGCAAAATCCTGATTGAAATTGTTTTGTTTTTAAACAAAAAAGAAATGTTTCAGGCGCGGCCTTTTAAAGATGTCATGTTGTGACGCAATCCATGTTCTGCAAATCGCTTATTCGTTTTTATATCTCTAAACTTCTTTTTCAGAATTCGTGAAACACCATGGCTCCAAATCTCTAGGTAAACAGATGAAGCTTTGCAACTATACTTAACAAAAGCAGCACGTGCGTTATCGGATGTTATGACAAAAATGTGTATATTCCAAAATAGCAAGCAGAGTGTGAGTCGAGCATGTTGATACCAGAAGACAACAGGATCCAAAAAATACCCGATGGGTTAGAAAAACACTAGAATAATCCATGTTTTGATTGATCTTATGGACCTAGTCCGCTAAACCTGCCTAATGATTATTTACGCTTCTCACCCTAATATATTTAGCAAAAAAGTCTAATAATATAGGGCAGGTTTAGCGACTACTATCGACCCATGACAAAGCTGAAAAACGCCGTTATTACATTATTGTTACCATGCCAATCAAACGCTTTTAGAGTGTGATTGATCCAAATCAAGCTAAGCCCATTCGAATATCGAACATGATGGCATGAGCACTATATTTATAAAGCAAGGCTGCATTGGTTAATGGGATGTGAAGATAAGGGTTACATTGTGATCAGTGCGTATGCGGTTGAAATGTCTCGCAAAACCGAAGTAAGCCTGAAAAAGCATGAGTAAGCGTGAGTTAAGCGCGAGTAAGCGTGAATAAGCGGTGAGTAAGCGTGAGTAAGCGCGAGTAAGCGTGAATAAGCGTGAATAAGCGTGAGTAAGCTTATGAGTACTTGAACTAGCTTTTAATAGTGAATGTGACGGAATTTGAACAAGAATACGCCATTCATCATGATAATGTAATCGGTATGTCGTGTTTCAAAACAAAAAACGATTTGTGAGATATTCCTGTGTGAGGCAGCGTATTTAATGTTATAGCATGAATAAATCAATTAATCTACGAACTATGCTTTCTAGAGGAGTGTTAGTGATATCAAAGATAAGGCGGGCGTATCATGAACTTGATCCGCTTATGTCGAGTTAAGCAAAATGTAAGTTAATACTTTGTAAGATTACCAATAAGTATGAGATATGAGTTTTTGTTCTAAGTCGACCTTAGGTATCCACTTTCTTAGATGACAGGACTAGAGTTAATTATTAAGTTTTCATGCCGGTTAAAATTAAGATGTGCATTTGATTAGGTTTTTAATCTGTATTCGCGAATTCTGCCATATTACAGAGTCTATCGGCACTTGCGAGTAGATATTGATTGTGACGTCCTGTGGTTAGCGAGCGTAACGTCATACGTTCGAGAAAACGACGTGAAATTGCACTACACAAAACAATGACGTAACAATCGATTAAGGAGCTAAACTTCTGAATATGCAACAAGACGGAATACGTTACCTTGATTCAGAATTTGAAGAACACGTTTTGACCAGGTTGGCTGTAAGAAGTGACGAAATGCGTGCGTTGGTTGCATCGTTGCAGCCCTACCTAAAACTATCGACTAAAACTAAAACAGACTTAAAGCAAGATGACAGTGACGCTAAATGTCATGACCTCTAAGAGCCATGACTTGCAGATACAAGAGCGGTCACCGCGACGCCCCAAATGGTGAAACGTCGTCCCATTTCATAACATCTACTTAAGATCATTCATTAATTGCCCTAAATGCACTAAACTCAGCAGGATTATCGGATTAAGATTATTTACAGTACGTAAGTGGTTTTTTTCCCATACCTACGGGTGCAATACTGGTTGGTCTAGGTCAATACACTAATGTCGCCTGAGGCTGTATTGCATGGCTACCCATGCAAAAAAGCCTCGTGACGTCACGGCGTCAACAAAATCTCTATTTCCTCGGTAAAATTTTAACATTTTTTCGCAAATATGGCTGGTTTTATTATAAAAGATGCAAACAACGGAATTTGTGTTGAAAATATCACGTAACTTTCATGTTTGGAAAATTGTCTTCCAGTCGTGGATTTCTTCGAATTTATTTCAAAATGGAAGGATATTATAGTTGTAAAATTGAAATGAAATTTCTAGGTATGAAAGAAAAATACTCTTTCATAAGTGGATATGAAGAATAGGGATATTCTACCCTCGGGATCACAAAATGTTGTATAACTCTCGGCAAGCCTCGGGTTTTACTACATTTTATGACCCTCGGGTAGAATATTCCTATCCTTCATATCCACATATGAAAGAGTCTTATAATATCTACCTGGTATATATGAATATAAATGCATGATTACTGCTAAAATAACAAGATTTAATCTCTGGAAGCTCAAGTCAGTCTTATATTTATGTTTTAAGGAAAGTACAATACACGTCAAACCGTCTCCCGTCCAGATATTAGAACGTTACTCCCGGCCGACCAAAAATTCCCAATCTCACGTGGTTGTACAATATGAAGCTACAAATACAATTTATGCTCGACCAAATAGGAATTTCCACTTATGTTAAAATTCTACCGCAACATGCGGTTCCCATTACAAAATTCAATATCATACGCATGATTGTAATATTTCACGCTTTCGGTGGGACACTCACGAATTTGGGTGTATTCCCAACATTATTTCGTGTTTCGTGCAACTGCTCTTCCAAATTATCATACCATGGTAGTTCAAATACCTCCTATCTTATGTCTAGAGGTTAACAATGATATGATAACCAAATTTGGTCATTATTAAGATATCCCTCACCCAATATTACATTCATTTACATGGGAAGTCTATCAAAAATGTCGTCCATCTAAATATGAAAATGACGATTTTAAGATTTGAGGAGTACATAGCTCTTCTAGTTGACCCTTGACGTTTAGCAGATTCAGAAATCAAATGACAATTTTTCAGAAATTTTAAGAGTTAAAACATATGAAAAATGGACATGTGCTTCAAGCCCAAGAGTCAAATCTGATTTCTTAAAGTCAAGACCATACTACTGGATGTCCTGAGTAACCAGTTATGATAGTTTCAGAAGAAGAAAAATCCAGAAGAAAATCATTACCACCATATATGGGAATTGTTGTACATTAACATATTTGGTTATTGAATTACAGGATTAACCGATGACGTCACTGGGTATTAAACTAAGGCGATCAGATGTTTGAGGTTAGCCTAAGGGCGACTGTATATATAAATATTAGTGGTCGAATGCCACTAGCCATTTAAGAGAAAACAAATTAATAAATCGGTTAGAAATATTCTCCGGACTACAATGACATCTATCTTTATGATCGATTATTGTTATTTTGACGAGGTAGGTTATTCTTAAATGTCATAATGTCGAATGTTTATATATGATAATATCTTGTTTTTTGTTTTGTTGTTGTTGGTTTTTTGGTGCTGTTGTTGTCGTTTTGTTTTGTTTATATATATATATAAATGTCATTTTATTTATCAGTTGATTAAAAAATCATCTTTAAGAATATCAGTTAAGTATTACAATATCTAATTTTTTTTAAATTAGATTATATTATACATGTATGGATATATAAATATACACATTGATAGAAGATATAAACTAGGAAGTTGTTACTACCGTGTAAGCGATGGTTTCTTTTTTTTAAGTTTTGATTTTTATTCGCTGATAAGCAAAGTCTGAACATTATGAAATATGTTAAAGCGAACTTTTTATTTTTATCAAAACTGGACTTATGGCTAATATAAATAGGCTTATTTGAAATGCATTATAGATTCTGTCTAAATTATACATTGTATGTCTGTATTCAGTCCTTCTAATTTCTATCTTCAATATTTCTTGAAATAACATTCCAAAGAAAGATCTTCTGTATATCAAATTAAACCCTTTTCACTAACATTGCGATTTAGTAACAAAATATGATTTAAAGATGCTCTACCGCCGACGAATGGTATTTTTTCTCTATCAAAAACGAATTAATGTGTTTTTTCCTGTACAAAAGTTACTTACTTAACACCATTACCACCATTGAAAAGTTTAAAGATGCTCCACCGCCGACAAAGCATAAATGATATCCATCAGTTGAACAATAATTGGTGTTTGATCATGTATATATATGTCTAATTAACACAAAAAATTATATAAAATAATTTATTTCGCCTTTGGTGCATGCGCAAACAGTACTTACTTCCATATAGAATATAGTGACACGGAATTTTTTCGGGATGCAATTAATTATTTTTCATATTTTTAACTTGAAGTAAAATTAGAAGCTCAAACTTTTCAATGGTGGTAATGGTGTAAAGTAAGTAACTTTTGTAACTGAAGAAAAATACCAAATCGTCTGCTCCTGTTTTTGATAGTGAAAAAATACCATTTGTCAGCGGTGGAGCATCTTTAAGCTTCTTATTTTGATTCAAGATAAAAATATTAAAAATAATTAACTGAAAAAAGTTCTTGGCATCTTCAATAAATCAGTTAAGTTATAAATCATATGACGTCATATATAGATTATGAGGTCAAAACTACCTGTGACGTTATAATAGTATTATTACATATGTATACATATACGATATTTATGACATGGCTTTATGACAAAGCTAGACGGGCCAGTTATGTGATAAATCATATGACTTAACCGAGATCTCGTACAGGTAAACACGAAACTTGAGCTTGAAAATTATACCAACTATATATATATATATGCCAGACATTTTTGTAGGCTAATTCAGCATAGTCGTGAAGTATAAACGGTACTTACTATTGTTATCAGTCTACGAGTGTCATCTTCAATGTCCCATATCCCGTTAATAACGGTAAATTATGTACTGATCTCGTCGTTGTTGTGTTCCTGGATGATCTGATTTCACTAAGGAGTAGACTACGTAGAAACAGCAACTTCCACTTATGCAAACAATAATCGTGTTCTTCTTTTGTCTTTTCAGTCTGGAAATATAACGGACGAAATACGCAACGGTAAGATTATTAATTATTGTTATTATCATCATTTACATCACTATTTATAATTAAATCAGAGTAATGATGGTTTTACGCACTTTTTGAAATATCTGCTCGAGGAGGAATTCTAGATTTGATTAAGGCACATGGCCCTGGATGTTTAAAGCATGATTAGCTTAATCACATGATTAGTGAGGACATGACCGTGGCTGTTAAAAGCATGATTGGCGCAATCAATAACATGATTAGTGAAATTTTCATTTCTCATTTACTGCAAAATTTGTGATTATATCTTCACTAAACTCATCAAGTAAGTAAAGAATAGAGCTCTTAGAAGTCTTATAAAAATTGTAAAAATTGTATAACCCGAAATTATTTTATCTTGCTTTTAACATTGTCGTTAAACTTTGACAAGCCTAATCACCTTTTTAACAACTAGACCCAGATTGTTAAAATAACTCCACATCGTAAAGTGAAAATAAGAATCTGGATCTTTAACCACCATTGATAAATACATATACTTTTTCCCCTTTTTCCAAATAACACTATTTAAACTGCACAGTAAAAATAATGAAGGTTTTACGCAACAAATATTTTGCTTTTAAAATAGCTGTCAGAGGAAGAATACTTGCTTCAATTGAAATACAAATCCTTAAAATTATTCCGTTTAGTAAAGTCATAATAAGGATAAGCATTATAATCAGATTGAGTAATACTCGACCCTGATAGCTAGCCATCGCTTTATCATCTAATCAATTGAAATGAAAGAAAGTTAAATAATTCAACATTTTATACATCCTCCTTGATAAGCGTTATAATCAGATTGAGTAATACTCTATCCGAATATCTAGCTATTACTTTATCATATGATCTAGCTATTACTTTATCATATGATGGATTGAAATGAAGGAAAGTTAAATAGTTCAACATTTTATTCAACCTCCTTGATCAGATTGAATAATACTCTATCCGAATATCTAGCTATTACTTTATCATATGATCTAGCTATTACTTTATCATATGATGGATTGAAATGAAGGAAAATTAAATCGTTCAACATTCTATTCAACCTCCTTGAACCTGCTTACGACTGTGTTTATGTTATTGTTTGAGAATAAGTAATTAAACAGCAAACGTTTAAATTTGTAAAATATCTTTAATACTTTTTTTCAGATTTGTATTAAGGTGCATATATTTTTGACGTTTTAGAAATCAAGGAAACATTTCAGCTTTTTGATATCGATCACGACGGCAAAATATCAACAGACGAAATAGCAAATGTCCTTGACAATCTTGGTATGTCCACCAACAAGAAGATGGTTGATGACGTCATCAAGAGGCTAGATGCTGACGGTAAATTTAACTCTGTGTTTATTTTTAAAGCATGACGTTTGTAGATATTGTATTACAATTTATCTTTGTGAAAATTTTAAAGTATACGAAATAATTAAAAATCGGTAAAAACTCGCAAAGTAAATGTCAAATTTACGGAAAATGGTCAAATCGCTATTTTCACGGGACAACATCTCCACCACATTGTCCAAAATTTTCATAAAATTCCAATCTTCATTACCTCCCCCTGTCAGAAATATACTTTTTCAAAAATTTCAAAATTTCTTTACATATTTTACATCTACATGTATTGTCCAACCCACCAATTAAACATTTGGAACTGATCCGCCATGAATACCCAATCAGCAGCCTCCGAAACATCCACCCCTTCACGAAATAATGTGCCCAGAATGGGATTTCCATTAATCTAATTTTGGGTTGATTCTGAGGTTCTAAAAGCGTCCCTAAAAGCGTGGCTTTCCAAAATACACAATTAAATAGAGCACGGGACACAAGATAACTGATTTTAGGGATATTTACAATAGCATGTTCTGCATAACCAGCAAGCCCACAAGGTTTCAGCGAATGATTTGATGTTGCAGATAATGGCACAGTTGACTATGAAGAATTTGAGGATTTTATCACCAAGAGCGGCTTCCTACAGTCCCTCCCGGATGAGACGGATCAGGAAATGTTGGCAGCGTTCCAAATTCTGGATGCCGATCAAGACGGTTACATTACAAAGGAGGAGCTTACAGAATTCACGTCACGTGTCGGTAGGGTCTATTT
>SAYR01029382.1:480587-501000 GCA_004382745.1 Argopecten irradians irradians
TGAATTGTAACTCAGTATATCAATAATAACCATCTAGACTGTATTTCTAAATGCTTAGTAAATATAATTTTTCACTCTTATAATTACTTATCTTATTATTGTTTTTAAATTATAAAACAACACGATTAATTTTAGGCTCTTGCTAGAGACCCTGCTATCAAATGTGGTCCCACGGGGGTCAACCCTTTCCCTTCCTAGCAGGCGTACTGCAGTCAGCATGGGTCCATCTATCCTGACACTACACAGTTCAGTGGACAGTCTAACTCTCCTTATCTATATTGTATGTGATAAAATTACTGTGGTCTAAATTTAACGACTAATGCCTAACTTGTCATATATTTATAAATTAGAAGGCTTTGAAGCATACCCGTTCTAGCCCTGTGTTTCAGCAGGTTTGAGTACGTACCTCTATAATGGTAGCACTTCCTAAATTGTATTTGGTTAACAGATGTTCTAGTCATGACAAAAATGTTTGAATTAATTTAAGGGAAGTTCAATCATTTTTTGATATATTATAGATATATGGACAAAATAACAGTTGTTTCAATTCTAATTAAAATTCGTGTTAAGTATCTCACTGCCGTACACTCATACGAAATGTACGGAGTAGATAATTAACATCGAATTTTAATTAGATTGGCATATTGTTTATATTCTTCATTAAACTTGATTTCTTTAGAGTGAAGCACAAGATTGAGAAGCTCTCTTAGCTTATAGACTCTCGGTCGAATGGTTGAATTGTAACCACGTCTGTCCCATTCAGCGCCATGTAGTAGTGCCGTCCTTATGCGATGTTTGGTATATTATATATTAAAAGAGTTATCTGTCCTTTCGGAAAGGTATTAATTGTGGCATCATGTGTTTTCAGAGAATACGTCAACGATTTCGCTCACAATTGTTAACAGAATGACGTCACATGGATCACTTACCTGCAAAACGTCTATTGGTGTAGAAAGAAACAACGACCATCATTACTAATAGAGTACCGACTGGTATGCCATACTGTAAAAAGTGTTAGGCAACCATAGAATTGCCAAAACTAGACCAATATTACAGATAACTCGAAATTTTTGTAATTTACAAATCATCAAAGTTGATTTTATACACTTATTGTTTCATAATGCTTTAGAAATTCAAAATTTCATTATAGGCATATATCTTATAATACAAGTTGTTTTTTTCCTTTTTTATTTCATTGATGACGTCTTCAATAGGCTAGATGCGTCATTATTTTGGTAATATTGATGCACATCATTCTCTTAAACGTTGAAAACGTAAAATGAGGCTACACACTATTGGTCTGTTTGTTATGTTGTCATTTTATTGTATCTATATTGAAATATGCAACGTTAATGAATATATAATTTGTATATAGATATATAGTTTCAATAAACATGAAAATGCGTATTTTATTATAGCATCTAGCTTGAATGTCACTTAAATCACACTTTATACGGATAAAATGTTAGATATTTGAACACATTTCTACGTACTGACTTTTTTTAAAAAATCGCACTGACTCTAAGACAGAGAATAACGTGCACGGTATCTTAATCCAACTAGGTTGACACACTCGCACACAACAAGTTACATTCGTTTTTTAAAAACCTAATGCACACTAGTACCCGAAAAAGCAGTAACTCACGGTTCATACCAGCACACTTAACTCGCGTATTCAACATCTTCCTATTAAAATGTGCTAATACGACTAATTCACGTACCACATGATATCCGGTATCGTCTGTATGGGGCTAGTATCTCTGATGGTGATGGAACGTAACTCGTTGTAATCTTGATGATGTTAGCACAGGGTATCATGACATCATTTGACGTCATCCAATCACTATTAGAAATAAAAGTTCCGCACAAACGTTATCAAATATCACGTGGTGCGTGATTTAGTCCCATTTTCCACTCTACACATTACTTGTGTGTTGTTATGATCCATATTATTCTGAATCAAGGTAACGTATTCCGTCTTTGCATATTACAGAGTTAGCTCCCTTGTGGGTAGGTATCGATTGTTACGTCATTGTTTTGTATGACGTTACGCTCGCAAACACATGAAGTCACAATCAATATCTACTTGCAAGTGCAGATCACTGACTCTAAGAACAGAAGATGACGTGCACGGTATCTTAATCCAACTAGATATTGACACACTCGCACACAACAAGTACATCGTTTTTAAAACCTAATGACACACTAGTCGAAAAAGCAGTAACTTCACGCTTCATACAGACACTTAACTTCGCTGTACTCAACATCTTTCCTATTAAATGTGCTAATTACGACTAATTCCGTAACACATATATATCCGATTACCATATGTACGGGCTAGTATCTCTGGTGGTCGATGGACGTAACTCTTTTGTAATCTTGATGATGTTAGCGCAGTGTATCATCATTTGACGTCATTCAATCACTATTAGAAATAAAAGTTCCGCACAAACGTTATAAAATATCACGTGGTACGTGAATTAGTCCCATGTTCCACTTTACACATTACCTGTGTGTTGTTATTGATATGAATTATGATCCATATTAAATCTAACTTGTGGGACCGACATTTCGTCCTACTTTCTCACAGCCAACCTGGTCAAAACGTGCTCTTTATTCTGAATCAGTGTAACGTTTCCGTCTTTGCTATTACAGAGTTAGCTCCCTTGCGGGTAGGTATCGCATGTTTTAGTTCATTGTATGACATACGCTCGCAAAACACATGACGTCACAATCAATATCTACTCGCAAGTGCAGATAAATCTGTAATATGCAAATTCCGAAATACAGATTAAAAACCTAATTAATGCACTTTCATCTTAATCTAACACGGCAAAAACTTAATAAATAACTCCAGGTCCTGTCATCTAAAAGTGGATATCACTAAGGTCGACTAAGAACAAAAACTCATATCTCATACTTATTTGTAATCTTACAAAGTATTAACATCACATTTTGCCTTGAACTCGACATACGGATTCAAAGTTCATGATACCCGCCTTATCCTTTTATATCACTACACACTCACTCTAGAAAGATTAGTTCGAGATTAACTTGATTATTATTCATCGCTCATGCATTAAATACCCTCACACAGGAATATCTCAAGTAACTCAAACGCTTACTCACGCTTACTCACGCTTATTCAACGCTTACTCACGCTTACTGATGCTTAATCACGCGTACTTACGTTTTTGCGAGACAATTTCAACCGCATCACGAAACTAATCACAATGTAACTTTATCTTCAACATCCCATATAACAATCAGCCTTGCTTTATAATATATGCTCATGCCATCATGTGATTCGAATGGGCTTAGCTGATTAGATAATCACACTATAAAGGCGTTTATTGGCATGGTAACAATAATGTAATAACGGCGTTTTTTAGCTTTGTCATGGGTCCATAGTAGTCGCTAAACCTGCCTATATTATTAGACTTTTTTGCTAAATATATTAAGGGTGAAAGCGTAATAATATAGGCAGGTTTTAGCGGACTAGGTCCATAAGATCCATCAAAACATGATTATTCTAATGTTTTCTAACCCATCTGGGTATTTTTTGGATCCTGTTGTCTTCTGGTATCACATGCTGACTCACACTCTGTTTGCTATTTTGAAATATAACACATTTTTGTCATACCATCCGATAACGCACGTAGCTGCTTTTGTTAAGTATAGTTGAACAACAGCTTCATCTGTTTACCTAGAGATTTTGGAGCCATGTGTTTCACGAATTTCTGAAAAAGAAGTTTAGAGATAATAAAAACAAGAAATAAGCATTTGCAGAACATGATTGCGTCACATGAAATTCTTTAAAGGCCCGAAACATTCTGTTTTGTTTAAAAAAAAACAATTTCAATAATGCTGTCTAAGGATGAGGTTACAACACCGAATTAACAATGAATATTCATTTTCGCTGTTTTGCCGTCTGACGCAGTTAAATGTATAGTCAACTAACAGCGCGGTAATTAGGACGACGGCGGAAAATATCAGAGACGCGTTTAATATATAAATTATAATTAACATTTAATTTATCGCAATTTAACTTTTCAGAAGGTAATTTATGATGATAATGTTTTATTAAAGGTTAGCAAATAATCTTGCGATTCTACAAAATTATCAATATCGTTATACATTCCCATTTTATTAAATTTTGAAGTTGGCCTTCAACATTTTTACTTCAAACCGATAAAGGCTCTGTTATAGTTACGTCGAATTTTTGCCCACGAACCAATCTAACACAATACTTAAGTGAGGCCATCCTTGAATGAACTTTAATTTGCATATTACACAGTTATCTGCCCTTGCGGGTAGGTATTGATTGTATGTGGTATATGTTTGCGAGCGTAACGTCATACATTTTGGAGAATATGACGTGAATTACACTCACAAAATAATGACGTTACAATCGATACCTACCTGTAAGGGAGCTAACTCTGTAATATGCAAAATAAAACTAAACTCATTGTCAACAAATATTATTAACGAGGTCAGATCATTGGTGTCGGTTAGTACAAACAGCCGTGTTTATTACCAGAGAATTATTTATGTAGACTTGCCGGAGTAACATGTCTTGTCCGGTCAAGAGGTATTTACTAATCCACCAGAATAATAATAGGGATTAAGACGCTATATTTCTATCGCATTATTGAACACAAATATGTTTTTTCTTTAATTTTACAAATTCTTTTCATGTGATTTTATCATGTATTATTGTACCTTGGTAGCTGATCCGGCCATCGTTTGTTAGTGTCCGATCTCTTTATTTATTGCCTGAATTTCCGCTTCCGTTTTCTTATCACCTGTGAAAACCCATAAGATAAAACTGTTAAGAAAAATATCAGAAATTTCATAACAAAGTAAATTAATAATATGTTCATTTTTTTAAATATGATTTATATCTTAATACTATGAAATAACACAAACAAACAAAAAAACAAAACAAAAACAAAAAAACAAAAACAAAAAAGAACATGTCATAAAAGCGCCTTTCAAGGTCCATTGGCATAAAATTTGATAAAGTTATAACATTTATTTAAACAAATTATATCTATACCATACGCCTATTTTTCAACCCTCAAACGCAATCAGAGCCAAATGGCTGTTAAAAATAAGCTGAGGCATCTTTGACATCAATGACATTGGGGTTTTTTTCATACCATGGCAAAATAACTAGATATTTCCTATATATCATTACGAAATTAAATATTTTTTAAAACTGCCTTCAATTGGAAATTATGTGAGTATGAATGCACAACTGGACAAACAATAAAATCAAGACGAAAACGAAATCTATCATCTACGAAGCGATGCTAATTATACATTATGTATGCAACATTGCTACTTAGAATTATAAGAAGCATTATACACATGTCACGTCCATGTATTAAAAGGATTTTTTTTTTGTGTAATTGTCTAATTTCAGTCACTGTATTTTTTTTTTGTATGACATTCCATAGTATTTTCTTGTTTTACCTTTTGCAAGAAGCATATACATGTTACAATTTATAACTATTGATGCATATGGTATTTGATATACTTGTTCTCTCTTATAACCTTTACTTAGGCTCCATTATCTGTCATTTTGGAGTTATGTCCCTTGAGTTTTCGAATAGTTATTGAGGTTCTGTTCTAAATAGCAATTAAGTGATCATGTCTAACTGTTGGTATACTGGATGTCACAGGAGTTTGTGTACCTCTCCTTAATCATGGATATGAACATGTTCTGATGTATTAACCTTTTTTTTAACTATTTCAATGTAGCATGATTATTATGATACATGTTATTGGTTGTTGGTTCGGAATATGTTGGTTTATTAGTGATCTTAATCACTTTAGATTGATATCCTGCTAGTGATGTGCACATTTGTGAACTTACCATTTAAAGCCACTCTTTTCAGTTATCACTGTAGCTATGCTTGATACTGTATTAGTGCTGGACAGATAAAATAGGTAATTCCTCATTCAATTTCTAGATGTAATTTCACATTGAAAAGTTTTGATTAGCATTACTATATCATTACTGAATATATTGTCTGTATTGAATTTTTTTTATGGACATGTACTAGAAATAATAATTTCTGGATAATCAAGGGCTCAATTCATTTTTTATTTTACCATACGCTATATAATGTTATGTATGTTTTCGATCCGATTTTCATGTATTTTCTGATTTATTCCTTAGAATCGCTTAATTTCATTAGTGTAGTTTCTATGATACAAATTTCAATACACCGTAAGATAATGACTTCGTATAATAATACTTTGTTCAGTTAACTGCATTTTTCTTTAATTATTTGATTCTCTGTAATTCGGTGAGTCCTACACGTAGCAATTTAAATGTGTTAATGCATCGCTGAATAAAATCTCATAATTATATTGAACACGATATCGAGAATAGTACGTGGGGTTTATTCTCTTTAATTATAAATGCGCTAAGGCTTCAATTATTTATAATGGTCTCAGTGATCATATAAAAACTAATAATTGTTCGTAATAAATAAGTCATTTAGGCGACAATATCTATCGTCTACAAAAATAATAAATATATCGGGTATTTAGTAATATTATTATACTGGCAGACCAAACTTTCTGTTACCGCATACTAACTTTTGTGATTTTCGCCATTTAAAAAAAGACACGTGACGAATTTAGCTTCCAAAGCGAAGGATTAAAAAAAGACTTGTAGTTAAATGATGTCCGTAGTGGCGGCAGGTGAAATCGAAGGAAAATAAATCTGCGGCAAAAAGAAATTGCCTGCTATATGGTCACCCCTTGTGTAAGTGATTATTCGCGAATATTAACTTTTGTGGATTTTTCTTTTGGATCGCAAACTTTCTCGCGACAGAAAAGTGATATCTATTGCCCTGTACAATAAATTCTCCGCGTAACATTTAATATAATTGGTACGCATTATACTATTGATTTAACCAAAATTCAAGTTCAAAGATCTACTAGTGATTGTGTTTTTCACTCACCCTCCACCTCCCCAGAGTTGCGTAAGTTCGACTCTTAGCAACGCGCCCAGGAACTAGAAATTTGTGAAAGGCAGTATATGATATTTACACTGAAATTATAGTTTAAAGTTGGGTACAGCTCATTACGTCAACTATAAGAATAAAGAGCCGCGGCTTTCGCAACTAGAGAAAAAAAACAGAGAATGGAGTTCGATTGGTCAGTTAATAAATTAGTGTGAAGAATTAGAAGATAGATTCCAGGGTTCGTGCCGCAAACAAGTGACACAACGACACACAAAGAAAATGCCGAATTTTAAATTCATACAAAAACTTGAGATTCAAGTAAAATATTGCGAAAAAAGAAAAACCGCCAAAATTAAAACTCGATCAAATAATAAAATTTCATGTTATCAAAGAAAAGGCTGCAAAAATACACCCTAATGCAAGATTAAACCTCGTGTCACGCTATATAATGCGGTGATTTTAGCAGCGATATAATACTAGAGTGACAACGTGGATGTAGGCTGATACGTGTAGTTAAATGTCAAAGCCTTAAGTACGTTTAAACGGCTATAGACTGAAGTCTGAAAAGATATGAAGGCCTTTCATACCGCGCGTTATAACACGCCATACGCGTATCTTAAATGGGATACGTTTTGGTTTTCATTTCACAAAAAAGCAAAGCCTCAGCAGACATTTATTAATCTGGGGAGATTTTAAAGGTCTCGATACACCAAAGCACTTGGAATGGCGCTACTGATACGTGTATTGACTTCGGCTGTAATATGTATACAAAAAATCACTTGTATGCGGGTTCCTGCGTATCATGGCCTTTCACTATTCTCCATACCGCGTCAAGTACGCCAATCAATACATTAATACAGAGCCATAGATAGAATTAAAGACAACGGATTATGTTTATAAGTTCATGTCCTTGCAACAAACCGGTGCCACAAGCGACCCAGAAAATTCATATATTCGAAAATACATAATGTTAGACCTATTTTAGCCAGTGTGTAAACAGTACTGGAGCGTAATAAGTGATGGGTTTTTAATTCGGTATTTCATACCGGTTTACCCTCACCTCACCCGCTCCCGGCTCTTTAATGACGCCACGCAACTTGTTAATAGGAGTAAACAAAACAATTAGCAAACAAGAAACAAAGGTAAATAAAACCAAGAACAGAGACACAAACAAACAAAATAAAACAAGCAACTTAAGCCAGAAACATAATCATAAGAATGCTAAGGTAATAAAAATTTTTATTCTCGGACGACGCAAAAATTACTGACTATTTTTTCGGTGGCAACAGGACTCTGTACGTTATTTTGAATTAATGTGGCTTTTTATTCATAACAACTGGAACTATTTATTTTTATGCTGGGACGCCGACTAGATTAACGGTTCGTTGTATTTCTTAGTGTATGTGATTTTATTTGTTTACAGGCTTATAACGTCACATGTAATTTATCTCCTTGCAAACTTAACGGTCCAATTTATTTCCCCTCGGAAGAATATTCGGAATATGATGATGTCGATATTCGTTTATCTGAACTTATTGCGCCAAAATGGCGGGCACTTCGCGGTTTGTACTTGAGATGCGTGTGCATCTGAGTTTTAATTTCTTTCAAAAATATCCGCGCGCGTAATGTCAGACACGTTTTTAATTGTGAAGAAATTTCCAAGTTTTTTAAAGTTTATGCTATAGCTTAGCTATCATCTTACCAAGCCAAAAAACAGCGGAGTGTAATGTAATCAGAACCAAATTAGCTAGCGGAAGAATGTTAGATATGAACAAAGATACACTACGCCAACCACCAAAGCCTTAGTCGGGAAAGCTCAGGATGTTTCTGCTATGGCTTCAGCTAAAAAGACCAAAGATTTTTTATCGTCGTCAAACGATTGAACTCCTGACAACCAAATACGCGTCAATTTGTGAAATGAAGAACTGAACTGAAAACACAACACGATAGTGGGGTTATGATTGGATAGTGCGATTAGTAAATAAAAATTAAAATGTGTTAAAGGAATATTGCAAGCTGAATGTATGGAATTTGTCTTTTCAGATTGAAGAACAGGTACAGTGTTAATGCAACTTCTTCTGTCTTCAGGATTGGTCCTTTAAACCATATTTCTTTAATTTTTCAAATTAATCATTAACTATATCTATGGTAATCTACAGATGTACAAGTTTCTAAAACAGTCAAGGAGTTTGCTATCTAGTGTAATTATTTCATATTTCATTTCAAAATATTTCATTGATAATACAATAATTATAGATATATAGAATAAAACATAAATTAACACATAGTTGTTATTATCATCTATTGTTGTTTCTTGTACTTTAACTCCCCGGATTATCGAAACCATTACCTGTAACTGTCCTGTATGTTAAAAATAAATAAGACAGTCACTTATAAGATAGTAAAAGGTAGCATATTGAGAGTTACCACAATACGGGTGAGTATATGTTCTCCGGGTATAATCCTATAACTATGTTAACACACAACACATAACCTGCCGGAAATATTCCATATTTTTAAATCCAAGTTACGAATAAAATCCCATACAATGAATAGAAGAGAATTTAATCCTCTATTGATATGGAATTAAACGCATCCACAGAATTTCTGTATATTTCCAGATCGAGTTTTCCTCCTTATGCAATATTTTCACCATTTAACACTTATCTACAGCATTAACTCCAATTTCCGTTTTCTGAAACCTTGTTGGTTTTGTACTTCACTTTGATTTTAAATTTTCCAGAATCATCTACACTTGTAGGTTTACACTTATTTTGGTGTTGTTTCAACAATATTTCAGAATCTCACCAAAATCCCAATGGCTTGTTGAATGAAATTGCACATGGTGTAAGTAACCATCCCAAATTGTCCCTGTAAGAAGTTGAAATTTTAAATCCTCTGAATTCCAGTGAAAGTTCTGGGAGCGATCATTTTAGGCAAAACACAGTGCTAGTTTCATATGACATTTCTTTTACCAAATCAGAAATTGGAAAGACATATCCTTTTAGCAATAAAAGTCACTAAACCACCTTAATATATCATTTTTAGATTTAAAAGTAATATCCCTCCATCACTGTTTGCGGACATGGGTGAAAATAATTTACAGATAGTTTTTCCAAACCAAAAGCATGTTTCATGCATTCCGTTCATGAATGCTATTCATCACATATAACACAGGTAAAGGTATTTTCTATGTTGCCACTGTCTATATCAGATGGGTCATGGCTGAATGCACACTTGGTAGAGTTACCTGAGCTCATAGACAAAGGCAAAAAAAAAAAACTGGCTTATATAATAAAAGTGTACTTTATTAACACAAAGACTTGCTATCTTTTAAGTTAGAGATAATAGTTACTAATTATTTCATATAGTGAAAAATGTATACAACGACTCTCGTGCATCGATCAGCTGATTTAAACAATACGCCAGTTTCATATCAATAAAAATAGTTTCCCAACAATATTTTAATGTATAGCTGTAATGTGTTGTTTCTTTGATAAGAATCAACTAAGTTTTACTGTAATAAGTTAATCAAATCTTGTTTATAATATATCTTTGTTTATTGTTTGTCATTTGCAAAAAATAGGTCGACCGGAAGGCGGAAGCTTGAAAACGCGACGCTATGAAACGACGTTTTCATCCAGCTGTTCCATTAATCTCGTTTCTCGTCGTATATGGGTGTCATAATTTTAAATATAATATAATAACCTTTCAATAATTTTCATTTTTAATAAATTATTCTAGTGTAAATGTATGTATTGAATGTATTTCAAATTTTCATAGCGGCTATGAATAGCAGAAGCTATCTACATATCTCTCGGGAGCGCGTTTTCGAGGAGCGCGTAATTACGCGCTCCACGGTATATGTAAATAACTTCTGCTATTCATAGCCGCTATGAAAATTAGAAAAATACATTCAATACCTATATGTAATAAAATGTTTGTATCTATTTTAATAATTAAATAATCGAGATGTCTTCATGTTTTACATAGCAGACATACTGTATCAAGTGGGTTCGCTTGTCAAAGAAGCCTTTACATTATTTTTGTTTATGATGTGGATATTATTTTTACAGTATATAATATTTGATATAGATAGCAAAAAGTAAAGAGAAAGGTCCAATCCATGACATCTTTCAAGGAGCAAACATTGAAAATAAATACACCAAAAATGATCACTAATCTTAACATGACTTTGTTTCAATATGTACACTTTTCATAAATCTTTGGCCGATGTACTTAATTAAGATATTTTTCAAAGTGTTTATAATATAGTGATACAGAAAAAACTGATTGATGAAAAATGTCTTGCTTCCCATTTCAATATTTCTTGCTGTCTAAACTACTGTAACTTTTACTGTCTAATGAATATAATGGCACTCATTCAGGTGTCTTCTGCTTGTCAAAGAAAGGGAGATTACTCTGATAGCTCTCAATGCGATCTCAAATGCACACGTATGAACGACATGGATGGTTTACCATATATAAAGATGTAAATGGATTAATTCACGTACCACGTGATACCAGATAACGTTGGGTGCGGGATTGTATATTCAAGTAGTGATGGGACGTAACTCATTGTAATCCTCCCGCTTAAAATGACGTTAGCGCGGGATATTTGAGCGTAATAAACAATAGTCCCGCACCAAACGTTATCGGATATCACGTGATAAGTAAAATGAGCCCCAGTAAAGTAAGGAATATTCTCATAATTCATTGAAAATCCTTAACATCAAATTCTGCTATCGTTATATGGGTATTGCCGAAATATAACTGTCATCCTTCGATACTCAAGGGTACCATCATTGACGTTTTATCCACCTCTGGACTACTCATAATAAAACTGGAGACAAAAGAAGACATGTTTTTTGTCCTTTGATGCACATTAAAGAATCAAAATAACGAGTACACTGTTGATGAATGTCTCCGCAGGCCTGTAAATGGCAGGGTTTTTTTTATCATGAACTGCCTTCATTTTGCTATGAGATAGTCCGGAATCGAATATAACGTCAGTATCACATTGCATTGTATCTTGATACAAATCGTATTCGTGCGTTGGTTGCATCGTTGCAGCCCTGCCTAAAACTATCGACTAAAACTAAAACAGACTTAAAGCAAGATGACATTGACGCTAAAAAATGTGAATCAGGAATGTGTTATATCAGTGGTATCACATGCATTATATCTTGATTACAAATCGTATCGTGCGTTGGTTGCATCGTTGCAGCTACCTAAAACTATCGACTAAAACTAAAACAGACTTAAAGGCAAGATGACAGTGGACGCTAAAATGTCATGACCTCTAAGAGCCATGACTTGCAGATACAAGAGCGGTCACCGCGACGCCCCAAATGGTGAAACGTCGTCCCATTTCATAACATCTACTTAAGATCATTCATTAATTGCCCTAAATGGCACTAATCAGCCAGGATTATCGGATTAGATTATTTACAGTAAGTAAGTGGTTTTTTTCCCATACCTACGGGTGCAATACTGGTTGGTCTAGGTCAATACACTAATGTCGCCTGAGGCTGTATTGCATGGCTACCCATGCAAAAAAGCCTCGTGACGTCACGGCGTCAACAAAATCTCATTTCCTCGGGAAAAATTTTAACATTTTTCGCAAATATGGCTGGTTTTATTAAAAAGATGCAAAACAACGGAATTTGTGTTTGAAAATATCACGTAACTTTCATGTTTGGAAAAATGGTCTTCCAGTCGTGGATTTCTTCGAATTTATTTCAAATGGAAGGATATTATAGTTGTAAAATTGAAATGATAAAATTTCTAGGTATGAAAGAAAAATACTTCTTCATAAGTGGATATGAAGAATAGGGGATATCTACCCTCGCGGTCACAAAATGTTGTATAACTCTCGGCAAGCCTCGGTTTTACTACATTTTATGACCCTCGGGTAGAATATTCCTATCCTTCATATCCACATATGAAAGAGTCTTTATAATATCTACCTGGTATATATGAATATAAATGCCATGATTACTGCTAAAATAACAAGATTTAATCTCTGGAAGCTCAAGTCAGTCTTATATTTATGTTTAAGGAAAGTACAATACACGTCAAACCGTCTCCCGTCAGATATTAGAACGTTACTCCCGGCCGACCAAAAATTCCCAATCTCACGTGGTTGTACAATATGAAGCTACAAATACAATCTTATGCTCGACCAAATAG
Source organism: Argopecten irradians irradians (assembly GCA_004382745.1). Classification (NCBI taxonomy): domain Eukaryota; kingdom Metazoa; phylum Mollusca; class Bivalvia; order Pectinida; family Pectinidae; genus Argopecten; species Argopecten irradians. Next base: position 493,763 of record SAYR01029382.1, read on the forward strand.
GAATTTCCACTTATGTTAAAATTCTACCGCAAACATGCGGTTCCCATTACAAAATTCAATATCATACGCGTGATTGTATATTTCACGCTTTCGGTGGGACACTCACGAATTTGGGTGTTTCCCAACATTACTTCGTGTTTCTAGCAACTGCTCTTCCAATTATCATACCATGGTAGGTCAAAATACCTCCTTATCTTATGTCCGAGAGGTTAACAATGATATGATAACCAAATTTGTATTATTAAGTATCCGTACCCAATATTACATTCATTTACATGGGAAGTCTATCAAAAATGTCGTCCATCTAAATATGAAATGACGATTTAAGATTTGGGAGTACAAAGCTCTTCTAGTTGACCTTGACGTTTAGCAGATTTCAGAATCAAATGACAATTTTTCAGAATTTTAAGAGTTAAAACATATTGAAAAAATGGACATGTGCTTCAAGCCAAGAGTAATCTGATTTCTTAAAGTAAAGACCATACTACTGATGTCCTGAGTAACCAGTTAGATAGTTTCAGAGAAGAAAAATCCAGAAAGAATTACCACCATATATTTGGAATGTTGTAACATTAAAATATTTGGTTATGATTACAGGATTAACGATGACGTCATGGGTATTAAACTAAGGCGATCAAGATGTTTGAGGTTAGCCTAGGGCGACTCGTAATAAAATATTAGTGGTCGAATGCCACTAGCATTTAAAGAACAAATTAATAAACGGTTAGAAATATTCTCGGACTACAATGACATCTATCTTTATGATCGATTATTTCATTTTGACGAGGTAGGTTATCTTAAATGCATTAATGTCAATGTTTATTATGATAATATCTTGTTTTTTTTTTGTTGTTGTTGGTTTTTTGTTGCTGTTTGTCGTTTTGTTTGTTTTATATAATATAAAATGTCATTTTATTTATCAGTGATTAAAAAATCATCTTTAAGAATATCAGTTAAGTATTACAATATCTAACTTTTTTAATTAGATTATATTATCATGTAGGATGTATAGTATAAGATTGATACACATATATAGAGAACGAGGAAGGGTGATACGGTGTAGCGATGGCTGTTAGGATGTGTATTTGGTGGCTTATATTCAAAGTCGGGACTAGTGTGTGGTTAAGCGAGAGTGGGGGGGTATGGTATCAGATTAAGGACTATGCAGAAGAGATGATTGGCTGTTATTGAGAGTGTGTGTAGGTGGGGATGGTAGGTTGTTCTGAAGTAGTACATTGTAGTTCGCGAATTCGTGGCTGGGATCTATCTGTCGATGTGTGTGCTGAGATGTAACGAGTGTCATGAAGCTTTGAAGAAGAAACTCGGTCAAGAAAAAGTTATTACCCTTATTTGCAGAGCCGAATGTGCATTGTAGACGATGATGGGTGGGTTATGAATTTCAGGATAACCGGAAGGTTGACGTGACTGGGTATTATTAAGGGATCGATGCGTGTTATCCGTGCTTGAGCGTTAGCTAAGGGGACTGTGTTATAATATTAGTGGTTGATGCCATGCATTGAGACAATAAGTGAAAAATAAAATTTTGGCGGTGGAATATCCGGCCAGAATGAGTGACACATCGTTTGAGTGTGCGACGGTATTATCTTTAGCGGGGGGGGGAGGATGGTTACTAAATCAGTTCGAGTTATAAGAAATCGTTTGTTGCTTTGATTGTGTGAGTTTTTGGAGTGTTGTATGTTTTGGATAGAAAATATTTAATATAAGAATGTCTTTATATTGAGTAAAATGATTGTCGTTAGTGTATATCAGTGTGAATAACTCATCACTTCTTTTAAATGTGAGAGATCATGTATGAGAATATATATTACCAGATAGAAGTAATTAACATGGCAAGGGAGTTTAGTTAGAGGTGTGACCGTGGCGGAATGTTCTAAGTTACTGTGAATATCAGCTGATGCAAAGTTGAAATTGTGAATATGTGTGAAGCTTTTTTTGTTATAAGACTGGACTATGGGTATGCTAAAATGGCTATGAGAATTACAATCGCCTATCTTATACGGGATTGATGTTGTATCAGCATTCCTTCAATATTTGCTTGAGGAACATCCAGAAGACCTGATTAATAACCTTTACTAACATTGCGCGAGTACATATGATTAAAGATCTAGCCACGATGGTATTTCCTATCAAAGAATCGAGTATGAATTGGCGGGATTTTCCTAGGTACACAGAAGTCTTACTTAACATAACGTGGGTAACATGTGAAAGTTTAGGGGAAGCTCCCGCGACTGCAGGGGGGAAAGATTATCATTTGACAAAGGGGTTTGACCGATAGTATAGTGTCAAAAATAATATTATGCCTTATGGCTGCGCGTTACTTCCATGATAGTGCAGGAGTTCGGGGAGCAATTTATATTAATGATCTAAATAGGCAAGTCAACTCAAAGTGTATAATGTGTGTAATACTTTTGTAGCTGCTAAGACAATCTAGTCTGTCCGTTTTGATATGAAACATGGCTAGCGGTGGAGATGGTTCATTTTTGTAGATAATAAATATACTGAAAGTTGCTCTAATCAGTGTATAAAATCCTATTGACCATTTAGATTGAGGTCCTTGTGGCTTTAGTATACATAGGACGAGGGGGGGGGCTTTTATACATGGAGCTTTATACATCGAACTAGACGGTGTCAGTGTTATGTTGTACCAGAGTCCGTAGATGATGAACGTAGAACTGTTCAGGTAAGAAATTGTAGAATTATACTCACTAATATGCGAATTTGTAGGTATGATAGTGTAGATAAGGATACTATGTAGTCTCGATTGTCCCAGCAACCGTAGGTATCTGACTCGTCGTTGTGTGTTCCAGCGATGATTCGATTCCTAAGGAGCTAGACGTAGCGTTGTGAGAACAGCTCCCTGGAAACGTCAGATCGACAGCGGCTGTTCTTCTTTTGTTCTTTTCAGTCTGCGAAAATATAACGGGACGAAATACGCCAACGGTAAGATTATTAATTATTGTTTTATCATCATTTACCATCACTATTTATAATAAAATCAAGAGTAATGATTGTTTTACGCAACTTTTTGAAATATCTGCTCGAGGAGGAATTTCTAGATTTGATTAAGGCACATTTGGCCCCTGGATGTTTAAAGCATGATTAGGTTTAACCACCGATGATAGTGAGGACAGGGACCGTGGCTGTTAAAAGCATGAATTGGCGCAAATCAATAAACATGATTAGTTGAAATTTTCATTTTCTCATTTACTGCAAAATTTGGATTATAGGTCTTCACTAAACTCATCAAGTTAAGAAAAAGAATAGAGCTCTTAGAAGTCTTATAAAAATTGTAAAAAATTGTATAACCCGAAATTATTTTATCTTGCTTTTTAACATTGTCGTTAAACTTGACAAGCCTATCACCTCCTATTAACAACTAGACCAGATTGTTTAAAATAAACTCCACATCGTAAATTGAAAATAAGAACTGGATCTTTAACCACCATTGATAAATACATATGACTTTTTTCCCCTTTTTCCAAATAACACTATTTAAACTTGCACAGGGTAAAAATAATGCAGGTTTTACGCACAAATATTTTGCTTTTTAAAAAGCTGTCAGAGGAAGGAAATACTGCTTCAAGTTGAAATACAAAATCCTTTAAAATTATTCCGTTTAGTAAATCATAATAAGATAAGCATTTATAATCAGAATTGAGTAATACTCGACCCTGATAGCTAGCCATCGCCTTTATCATCTAATCAATTGAAATGAAAGAAAGTTAATAATTTCAACATTTTATACATCCTCCCTTGATTAAGGCGGTTATTAAAATTTTTCAGGGATTGAGTAATACTCTATCCGAATACTAAGCTATTTACTTTATCATATGATCTAAGCCTATTACTTTATCATATGATGGATTGAAATGAAAGCGAGAAGTTAAATAGTTTCAACATTTTATTCAACCTCCTTGATTCAGATTGATAATACTCTATCCGAATATCTAGCTATTACTTTATCATATGATCTAGACTATTTACTTCTTCATATTGATGGATTGAAATGAAGGAAAAATTTAAATCGTTTCAACATTCTATTCAACCTCCTTGAAACCTAGCTTACGACTGTGTTTATGTTATTGTTTGAGAATAAGTATTAAACAGACAAACGTTTAAATTTGTAAAATATCCTTAATTACTTTTTTTCAGATTTGTATTAAGGTGCATATTATTTTTGACGTTTTAGAAATCAAAGGAAACATTTCAGCTTTTGATATCCGATCACGACGGCCAAAATATCAACAGACGAAATACAAATGTCCTTGAACAATCTTGGTTATGTCACCAAAAGAAGATGGTTGATGACGGTCATCAAGAGGCTAGATGCTGACGGTAAATTTAACTCTGTGTTATTTTTCAAAAGCATGCTACAGTTGTAGATATTGTATTACCAATTTATCTTATGTGAAAATTTATAAAAGTATACGACAATAATTAAAAAATCGGTAAAAAACTCGCCAAAGTAAATGTCAAATTTACGGAAAATGTCAAATCGCTATGTTCACGGGACAACATCCCACCACATTGTCCAAAATTTTCATTAAAATTCCAATCTTCATTACCTCCCCCTGTCAGAAATATACTTGTTTCAAAAATTAAAATTTCTTTACAGATTTTACATCTACATGTATTGTCCAACCCACCAAATTAAACATTGGAACTGATCCGCCCATGAATACCCAATCAGCAGCCTCCCGAAAACATCCACCCTCTTCACGAAATAATGCGCCCAGAATGGGATTTCCATTAATCTAAATTTGGGTTGAGTTCTAGAGTTCTAAAAGCGCCCTAAGCGGTTGCTTGCCAAAATACACAATTAAATAGAGCACGGACACAAATAACTGATTTAAGGGATATTTACAATAGCATGTTCTGCCATTAACGCAGCAAGCCCACAAGGTTCAGCAATGATTGATGTGCAGATAATGCACAGTTGACTATGAAGGAATTGAGGTGATTTTATCACAAGAGCGGCTTCCTTACGTCCCTCCCGCGATGAAGGCGGATTCAGGAAATGTGGTGGCAGCGTCTCAAATTCTGGATGCCGATCAAGACGGTTACATTTCCAAGGGAGGAGCTTACAGAATTCACGTCACGTTCGGTTAGGGTTCTATTTATAGACGTTTCGTCTTGTTTTTTGTTGTGTCCAGTGTGCATTCATTACTCACATAATTTCCAATTGAAGGCAGTTTTTAAAAAATGATTTAATTTTCGTAATGATATATGAGGAATATCTAGTTATTTTTGCCATCTGTATGAAAAAAAACCCAATGTCATTGATGTCAAAGATGGCCTTCAGCTATTTTAACAGCCATTTGGCTCTGCATTGCGTTTGGGGGGTTGAAAAATAGGCGTATGGTATAGCATAAATTTGTTTAAATAACATGTTATAACTTTATCAAATTTATATGCCTATGGACCTTGAAAAGGCGCTTTTACTGGACATGGTCTTTTTTGTTTTTGTTTTTTTGTTTTTGTTTGTTTTTTTGTTTGTTTGTGTTATTTCATGGTATTAAGATATAAAATCATATTTAAAAAATGAACATATAATTATTTACTTTTGTTAGTTGAAATTTCTGATATTTTTTCTTAACAGTTATTCTTATGGGTTTTCCACAGGTGATTAAGAAAACGGAACCGGAAATTCAGGCAATCAATAAGAGAGATCGCACTAACAAACGATGGCCGGATCAGCCTACCAAGGTTCTATAACACATGATAAATCACATTGAAAAGGAATTTGGTAAAATAAAGAAAAAACATATTTGTGTTGCAAGAATGCGCATAGAAATAATAGCGTCTTAATCCCTATTCATTATTTCTGGTGGATTAGTAATTACCTCTTGACCGGACAAGACATGTTACTCCGGCCAAGTCTACATAAATATTTATCTGGCAATAAACACGGCTGTTTGTACTAACCGACCACCAAGATCTGACCTCGTTTAACTATATTTGTTGGACAATGAGTTTAGTTTTATTTTGCATATTACAGAGTTAGCTCCCTTGTGGGTAGGTATCGTTGTAACGTTATTATTTTGTGAGTGTAACTCACGTCTATTCTTCCAAAATGTATGACGTTATGCTCGCAAACATATACCACATACAATCAATACCTACCCGCAGGCAGATAACTGTGTAATATGACAAACTTGAAAGTTCATTCAAGGAGACCTCACTTAAGTATTTGTTAGATAGATTGGTTCGTGTGGCAAAAATTCGACCCCCGTAACCTATAACAGAGCCTTTATCGGTTTGAATTAAAAATGTTGAAGGCCAACTTCAAAATTTAATAAAATGGGAATGTATAACGATATTGATAATTTTGTAGAATCGCAAGAGTTATAAGCTTACCTTTAATACAACATTAGCATCATAATTACCTTCTGAAAAGTTAAATTGCGATAAATTAAATGTTAATTATAATTTTTATATTAACGCGTCTTAATATTTTCCGCCGTCGTCCTAATTACCGCGCGTTTGTTGACTATACATTTAACTGCGTCAGACGGCAAAACAGCGAAATGAATATTCATTGTTAATTCGGTGTTGTAACCTCATCTTAGGCCAGCGATATATATTCTCTGATGTTGAAATTGTTTTGTTTTTAAACAAAAAAAAATGTTTCGGAAAGACTGCGGGCCTTTAAAGATTTCATGTGACGCAATCATGTTCTGCAAATGCTTACTTCTTTTTCAGAATTCGTGAAACACATGGCTCCAAATCTCTAGGTAAACAGATGAAGCTGTTGTCAACTATACTTAACAAAAGCAGCTACGTGCGTTATCGGATGGTATGACAAAAATGTGTTATATTCCAAAATAGCAAGCAGAGTGCGAGTCAGCATGTGATACCAGAAGACAACAGGATCCAGAAATACCCGGATGGGTTAGAAAACATTAGAATAACCATGTTTTGATTGATCTTATGGACCTAGTCCGCTAAACCTGCCTATGTTGTTACGCTTCCACCCTTAATATATTTAGCAAAAAAGTCTAATAATATAGGCAGGTTTAGCGACTACTATGGACCATGACAAAGCTGAAAACGCCGTTATTACATTATGTTTACCATGCCAATAAACGCTTTTAGAGTGTGATTATCCAATCAGCTAAGCCCATTCGAATCACATGATTCGCATGACCATATATTATAAAGCAAGGCTGATTGGTTATATGGGATGTGAAGATAAAGTTACATTGTGATCAGTGCGT